>JAJIZL010046539.1:432-65006 GCA_023969395.1 Amblyomma maculatum | reverse complement strand
CTGCTGTTATTATTATTATTATTATTATTATTATTATTATTATTATTATTATCATTATTATTATTATTATCATTATTGTAAGATGGGGGTTTATTGATCAGATCGGCAGGACACGATCAGCAGGACTGGGAAGATCAGCGGCGAGCACAGAAACAGCAAACACCATCAGGTCCAAGACGCGCAGCAATAACGATGCCACTGCCTAGAATGTTCCTCGTGTACTCTTCCTCTTCACAATTACGCGCGGGACGAAGAGGAGACATCCTGACGACTTACGGCGTGAGCAAGACGGCAGGGTCGTAATAGGGTTTAAGGCGCTGGACGTTAACAGTCTCGCGTCCGCGCCGGCGTAGATCATGAGACGGCGTAAGAGGTTCCGCCACATAATTAACCGGAGAGGTGCGCTCCAGGACTCGGTATTGGCCATGGTATTTAGCAAGAAATTTTGAAGACAGTCCAGGAGCATTGGAAGGTATCCACACCTACACAAGAGCGCCAGACAAGAAGTCCGGTGTCGAGTGTTGGTTGTCATGGTTGTATTTATGGCGGTATTGGGTGTTAGCCGTGAATGCGCGGGTAATTTGTCGACAGTCTTCCGCATGCTGGGCTGCTTGAGACGCAGGAGTATACTCTGATATGTTTGGCTGATACGGAAGTACGGTGTCGATTGTAGCAGAGGGGTGACGGCCGTAGAGGAGAAAAAAAGGAGAGAAGCAAGTAGTAGACTGCGTTGTGGTATTGTAAGCGTAAGTGACATACGGAAGGACGAGGTCCCAATTTGAGTGGTTGGAGGAGACGTACATAGAGAGCATGTCACCAAGGGTATGATTGAAACGCTCAGTGAGGCCATTATTCTGGGGTGATAGGCGGAGGTTGCTTTATGAATAATGTTGCACTTGGTGAGCAAGGCTTTCACAACGTCGCAAAAGAAAACACGTCCTCTGTCGCTGAGAAGCTCTCGAGGTGCGCCGTGGCAAAGAACAAATTGCTGCAAAATGAAGGAAGTTACTTCTGTCGCTGTGGCAGATGGAATTGCGGCGCTTTCTGCGTACCTCGTCAGATGATCAACGGCTACAATAGCCCAGCGGTTGCCGGCTGCAGTGTAGGGAAGCGGCCCATACAAATCAATGCCAAAGCGGTCGAAAGGGCGTGGTGGGTTGGGTAGCGGTAGCAACTCTCCAGCGGAACGTTGAGGAGATGGCTTGCGACGTTAACAGGTGAGGCATGAGCGAACGTACTTGAGTACGAAGGTGTACGTACCCCCTCAGTAGTAACGCAGCCGGAGACGAGTGTATGTCTTGAAGATACCCGCGTGACAGAATTGTAGGTCAGCGTGGAAATAGTCACTGATTTGCGAACGTAGCTGCTGGGGATAACTAGCCACCACTTGCGGCCATCTGCGCAGTAGTTGCGGCAATAGAGGAGGTTATCACGAATGGCGAAGTGGGAAGCATGGCGGCGGAGAGCACGCGATGGAGAAGCAGCTGTAGGATTGGAGATAAAATCTAGGAGAGAATTTATCCAAGGATCTTGCCGCTGCGCTGCCGGCATGTCATTGATTTGAAGGGATGGTGGGGAAACGTCGGAAGAGGAAAAGCTCGCGCCCTCAGCTTTAAGGGGGCAGCGGGAAGGTACATCGGCGTCGTGATGCTTGCGGCCGGGGCGGTAAACAACGCGGACATCATATTCCTGAAGGCGAAGAGCCCATCTTGCCAGTCTGCCGGACGGGCCTTTCAGTGAGGAAAGCCAGCAAAGTCCATGGTGGTCCGTCACTACGTCAAAAGGGCGGCCATAGATGTAAGGGCGGAAATTAGTAAGAGCGCAAATAATCGCTAAGCACTCTTTTTCCGTGACAGAGTAATTGGATTCAACCTTCGTCAGTGTTCGGCTAGCATAGGCGACCGCGTATTCAGTATAACCTGATTTTCGTTGAGCGAGCACAGGGCCGAGACCATTACCACTTGCGTCCGTGTGGACCTCAGTAGGCGCTATGAAATCGAAGTGACGTAGTACAGGCGGTGCCGTGAGGATCCGGCGTAAAGTTTTGAAGGAATCGTCGCACGTTGGCGACCACGACGAAAGGACGGAACTGCCGGACAGATGGTCTGTCAAGGGAGCAGCAATTGAAGCAAAATTTCTAATAAAGCGGCGAAAGTAAGAGGTCAGCCCGAGGAAGCTACGTAGATCTTTGATGGATGTCGGTTTGGGAAAGGATGCTACGGTACGAAGTTTGGCAGGATTTGGAGATACACCTTTGGAGACAACGTGGCCAAGAATGGTGAGCTGGCGGACGGCAAAACGACATTTTTTTTAAATTCAACTGTAGTCCGGCATCAGATAGGCAGGCCAAAACGTGCTTCAGACGGTAGAGGTGTGTATCCAAGTCAGGAGAAAAGACGAGAATGTCGTCGAGGTAGCAGAGGCACGTCTTCCACTTTAGACCACGCAAAATAGTGTCCATCATTCGCTCAAATGTTGCCGGAGCATTACAAAGGGCAATCGGCATAACTGTAAATTCATACAAGCCGTCGGGAGTTACAAAGGCAGTTTTGGGGCGAACAGCCGCTTCCAGGGGAACTTGCCAGTAGCCGGAACGTAAATATAGGGAAGAAAAGAGCTCGGCGCCTTGCAAACAATTGAGAGCGTCGTCGATGCGTGGGAGAGGGTAGACGCCCTTTCGCGTAATCTTATTCAGGGGGCGAGAATCCACACAGAAGCGGATAGAACCATCTTTCTTTTTAACGAGGACAACAGGTGACGCCCAAGGGCTGCTTGAGGGATGAATCACGCCATTCTGAATCATTAGGCCGACTTGCTCTTCGGTAGTCTGCGGTTCGGTTGCAGACACACGATAGGGACGCTGTTGCAGTGGTGCGTGGCTGCCGGTGTCGATGCGATGAGTGACTGTAGCAGTTTGACCCAAAAACCTTTAATGAGAGTCGATGGAGGGGCGAAATTGATGTAGTAGGTTCAAAAGCTGAATGCGCTGCGCTGGAGAAAGATCGGCGTCGATGGAGCAGAGGAACTAGTCTGTAGAGGGAGAAGCGGGCGCAGGTGAAGGGGGGCTGAGCGCTGTCACGGCAGAGTTCAACGCGTCATCCGGTTCCTCAGAGATCAGAAGATATGCGATTGGCTGGATACTGCCGAGGCATTCACCATGGCGCAAAGCAGTAGGGGAGTTAAATGGGTTAGAGACCCATAACATGGAAAGGCCAGCGAAAATAGCGAGCACAGCGTAGGGCAATGGAAGACCCTTGCGGAGCTGGAAACTATGGGCTTGTGTGAAAAGAACGATCTCATTGCTAACAGAGGCCCAAGCGACACGAACAAGCTCAGAAGAGCAGGGAAGAAGTTTAATATCTTCGGCGACGAGGGCTTTAGCACAGGAATATTGTGGATCAGCGTCTGGTAAGGCATCGGGAAAAGTCAAGAATCCCACTTCAGCTCGAGCACAATCGATAATAGCAGCGTGACGCGACAGGAAATCAAAGCCTAAAATAACAGCGTGATATCAGCTTGGCAACACGACGAACTCAATGGTATAAAGGCAATTCTGGATGACTACTCAAGCGGTACACCCTGCTAATGGCTTGATATGCTGAGCGCTGGCCGTTCGCAGCGAAAGTCCCGCAATTGGCGTCTTCACTTAGGTTAAAGAGCTACATAGTTTTGTGTCCATAACCGAAATCGCAGCACCAGTGTCAATTACAGCTATGACAACAACGTCCTCGTCGAAAACTTCAATAAGGTTGGCCGGCGACAGATGAGGACTTTGAAAGTTCGACGGGGTCCCAGTTCTCGCCTCAGTAACTGCGGCCTCTATTTTTCCTCACATGAAGCGTTCTGTCGACGTCGCATCGGCGAGATAGAGCGGCGTCGCGGCGACGGTGAACGGCGGTCGGTCATGGCTGAGCGGTCTGGGAAGAACTGACGGCTGGCTGGAAGCTCAGTAGGCGCGGAATACTGAGGCGTCGAAGACCAGTACCCAGAACCATGTGCAGGTGGTGTCGACACTAGGAAACGGTTTCGACAATAACGAGAAATATGTCCAGCCAGTCCGTAAGTATAAGAACTTGGGTGGTTATCTGTCGTGCGCCAGGGATTGCGCGGACTTGGGGCCGGTCCAATAAACTGCGCAGGTCCTCGAGCAGAACCAGGAGGCGGCTGAATGTAGGCAGGTTGCGGCGGAGCATACGTAGGTGGTGGTCGGGCAGCAACAGCCGAATATGTCAAGGGGGCTGCGACAGGCATAGATTGAGGGGCTGGAAGAAGAAATTCAGCTACTTGTTCCTGAATAATCTGGCTCAAACTGGGACCTAGGTGCGAGAAAGGCCCTTCATGGCAGGACATAAGGCAGAGCTGTCGAGCAACTTCTTCCTGAATGAAGCTCTTGATTTGTGGCAGCAGCGCAGAATGTTCAGCTGCATTTGTCAGGCCAGCAAGCCACTCAGAGTATATGTTGCTCGCGCGAGTTATAGCTCTTTGTTTGCGCAGTACATCATAACTTTGACACAGTGTGTCCCCTTCTGCGAAGGTGCGGATATCTCGAGCATTCAGCATCTGGAAGGCGTCGTCATCAATACCTTGCAGAATGTACTTAATCTTGTCAGCCTCTGATATCTGTGCGTTCACGCGCTTGCACAAGTCGACGACGTCCTCGATATAACTTGTGAAACTCTCACCAACCTGCTAAGACCGCGCACGCAAGCTCTGTTCAGCGCGGAGTTTCCTCACTGCCGGACGGCCGAAAACTTCAGTGAAGCTAGCTTTGAACACGGACCATGATGGAATGTCCGTTTCATGGTTGCGAAACCACAGATTTGCTACGCCGGTAAGATAGAATATCACGCTGCTTAACTTCGTTTCCGCGTCCAATTCGTTATAAGCGCTCACTCGCTCATATAATGTGAGCCAGTCCTCGACGTCATGGTCGTCAGTGCCGCTGAATATGGCGGGGTCTCGCAGGCGGAGGGAGCCGGGCAGATAATGGCCGAGCCAACTTGTACGGCTTGGTGGTTAACGTCCCCAGGCATCGCAGGAGGTGGTAATGTGCGGCTGCGGAGTTCCAGGCCGAGAGGATAGATCTTAACCGGCAGCTCCACCAAATGTAAAATGGGGGTTTATTGATCAAATCAGCAGAACTCGATCAGCAGGACTGGGCAGATCAGCGGCGAGCACAGAAACAGCTAACACCGTCAGGTCCAACACGCGCAGCGATCACGATGCCACTACATAGAATGTTCCTCGTGTACGTCTTCCTCTTCACATTGTATATAACTTTGTTAAGGAGCCGCAAACGACGGGTTAAAGCGTCGTGACGTTGGCCAAGCGTCGACCCGGGGCAATGCCCTACTCTGCACTACCTTATTTGGCCCGTTTGTGGTAGGTTGTGAGGCTTGTGCTTTTCAAGCGCACCCCTGACCTGCTGGACGGCCCAGAGTTGAATGTCCTTGTCTGTACTTTGCACAGCACATTGAAGTTCTGGCGGGTATGTCCTGGATGCAGATTCGGTCGGGAACCTGGCACAGTCCCACATGTTGTGCCATTGGTCTGCCGGACCCATTTGACATACACTGCACATATCACTCATGCATAGGTCTTGGTGGAGGACATGTAGCACTGCCGGGGCTAGGAGTGACCCGTTTTGCATTTGCCTTAGAATGACCGCCTTCTCCCGACTAAGTGCCTGGTGAGGTGGCGGCATTGTCCGTCGAGTTAGGCGGTAAAATTTAGTCACTTCTTTGTAACTGGTCATTCGGTCTTTTGTTTCGAAACACCATTCGGAACGGTCCCTCTCGGGGTCGCGGAAGGTAAGCGATCGCGCTGCCGAATGGGCGGTCTCGTTGTGATTTGGTGAGGATACACAATCTCCCGCTTGCGCCGGGAACCACTTGATGCGGATAGTGTTGCCGCGGTCTTGAAGCTGGAGCTTACTGATGACGGCGGTAGCCGGCGCACAAAATCGCCCCTTGGCAAAGTTGTGTACAGCGTTCCTTGAGTCGCTTACCACGGTGCGACACTCGGTTTCCGAGATAGCCAGAGCGATGGCAACCTCCTCGGCTTCTGTGGCGTCCGTGCACCGCAGGCTCGCTGATATTGTCTTGATGCCGGTAGCTGCCGCAACGGCCACTACCACGAATCGTCCTTTCTTGTATTGCGCTGCGTCCACGAACCGTGTGTGCGGGTCCTGGGCGTGTTGCTCGACGAGGATTTTGGCCCAAGCCTGCCGCCGTACTTGGTTGTACTCGCGGTGCGTGTTTTTCTGGATGGGGTCCACGTGAATGTCGGCCCACATCTCATCGCTGATCTCGCACGATTTCCGACTGGGAGCTCTGGGAGTTTAACCCAGGAGCGTCAGTATACTGCGGCCTGTCTTGGTGGTATGGAGGCGCTCCATTTGCGCAGTGAGATGCGCCTCGGCCATTTATTCTAAGGTGTTATGGGCGCCGAGCTACAGGAGTCGAGCCGTACTCGTGCTCCCCATTAATCCCAGCGCTGTCTTGTAAACCCGTCTGATCTGAGTGTTTATCTTTGTCCTGTCAGTGACCTGCCAGTTGAGGTAGGCCGCAACGTAGGCGATTTGACTGATCACGAACGACTGGACGAGGCGCAGAAGGCTGTCTTCATGCATGCCTGCCCGTCGTGTCGAGACTCGATGTATGAGCCGGATAGCGTCCATTGCCTTGGTGGTAATCTTGTTGATGGTCTGTGGCGCGCTCAAGTTGCAGCTAGACGAGCGCGTCGCGCTTCTCTTGAATCGTCTTCCAACCGGTGACGACTCCGAATTTAATTTAATGGGCGCTCTGAACAGTGAAGACTCTTTGTCAACGCGTTCACTCAGCAGTCAATAATGTAGGATTGCAACTAGGCGGCAACGACGCGTTCAGGAAACAGAATTAGAACGGCAACGGAACTATAGCGTAGCCATGCCATTATTGCTTTCGCAACCTATCAGGCATAAGCAACGCTAAGCCATAGCTATTTTTTGTTTCTAACTGCCACGCTGAAAAGCCGATATGCATCATATGTTGTACGTAAAGTGACATTAGCCCTACGGAGCTCATCAGGGCTCCAGAACAATCATATTGCAGCACACGCGGTCCCGCACAGTAGTACCACAAAGGTTTCTCCGGACACCACAAGTGCATGCAACATAAAATACTCGTTCTCCGCTTTATTAGAATGTTGGTCCTCTTGAAAAAGAAAACACGATAACTTGACAGACTGAGTCAGCGTCTGAAGGCCAGCATTAAAACGGCAACGGGGGAGAGTTAAAGTATTTTACGCATACACAGTGTCGATTCCTGCCGTCGTCAACGCGAAACATCAAGCAGACAGAAGACGCGTTACGAAGCAAGCTGGTGCTCATCAAGGACAGCAAATCACCTGCAGTAAGTGAAATATATGCAGTATTTATACACAGCGCTACGACTGAAACTGCACTGCGAAACTTCTTATCGCGCTATTCGTGACACTTTACGCGGCATGAATAAAGCACGCACAGCTGACGACTTGTCGTCCACGCGAAGACTAAACCGAGCCAAGATGGCAGCGGGAAGCTGCTGCTGCGGTTTCCCAACACTACTAAGCCGTTTCTAAATTTATAAAAAAGCCTTACTAAGTATTAATTTAAATTTAAATTAGTTTAAAGTTTATTGATGGCGTCATCCTTCATTATTTGCAAGCGGGTGTTGAAATGCACGACAGGTGCACTCGGCACAAGGACGCCAAACATATTCATTTAGGGCAAATGCTTGATTTTCTATACTGAACGGCTAATGAGCTTGTTGTAGGTTAGGCTATATTTGAAAGGTCGTGTTCTTTGCTAACCTGTGTTATATTTGAGGTCTCTGTCCGCTTCACAATAAGTTTGCCATTGACGCTGTTTTTTATTTATGCGGCGTTCACCTGTTTCTGGCCAAGCCGAGCAACCTTTCAAGCCCGAAAACAAAAAGATGCTCATTGACATATACAGGCGCTGAGCCAATATTAAGTCCATTGTAATTGAAATCTAAAAATTCATTGGTGAGCCAATCTTTTTCTGCTTTCCTGAATTTAACTATTTTGTAAAACTACTCTAGGGTACGGGTTGGCATTCGGTCCAAGCTTCAATATGAACAGGCATGAGTGGGAATCCGATGGTGATGCTTGTTTTGGTCCGGTATATTGTCGTCCTTCGATACCTTGGATTTCAATGTTTAAACTCCTCGAGTATTGCTCTACGTTCACAATTCTTGTATTCCTCAGCCTTACTTTGAAGATAATCGCACTTTGCACGAAGTTTTTGGTTTTCATTTTGCAGGGCAGTGTTTTTTGCAAACTTAGCATCTAACTTCACTATGCTGTGATAGCTGTGACAGATTTTCTCTTCTTGGGCTCCAAGATCACCCCGGAAGGAGACTGCAGCCGTGAAATTAGGAGACGCCTGCTTCTGGGAAAGAGAGCAATGGCTAGCCTTGCCCGCCTATTAAAGAGCAGAGAGACATTACACTGCCAACAAAGATCCGTATAACTCGTGCTATGGTCTTTCCGGTTGTGATGTATGGTTGCGAGAGTTGGAATGCGAAGAAGGCTGACCGCCGAAGAATTGATGCGTTTGAATTGTGGTACTGGCGGAGACTGCTGAGAGTTCCTTGGACGGCCAGAAGATCAAATCAGTCGATATTGTCGACCATAAACCCTGACTGCTCATTGGAGGGTCAAATTCTAAAGTTAAAGCTCAGCTACTTTGGTCATCTGGTGAGAAGAAAGAAATCGCTAGAGAAAGATTTGATGTTGGGAAAGACTGAGGGGTACCCGAGAAGGGGTAGGCAGCGAATGCGATGGTTGGATGGCATCATCGAGGCGCTGCAGGTGAAGTTATGTGATGTTAGAAAGATAGTGAGAGACCGGAAAGCGTGGCGTGATATGGTCCATAGGGTCAAGAAGAGTCGGACACGACTGAACGACTGAACTGAACTGAACTTCACAATCAGTTCTTTTGTTGTGAAATCCTCAAATTCCATGCTTTGGACTAGGTTTCTTTGCTGATTTCGCTTCATGCGCTATTCAGGGAAAAGGTCTCACTCGGATGCCTTGCATAACAACTGGAGCTCTATGCGGAGGCCGCCTTTAAACTTCAGTATATCTTCATTTAGGTTCTTATGCATTCTTATCCGTTCTTATCTTATCCAGATTCTTTTCTATTGAGTTAACACTCGGTAAGCACATTCACTTTAAACTTGACAACACCGACAGGACTATGTCTAAGGAAAAAGTGAACACAAGATAGTGAACTGTGTGGAGAAGCAGGACAGTGTTCAGAGTTTGTTTCAGGCCTTTATCGTTAACAATTGCCTGCGGATACCAAGTGACCTCGGTGCGGAAATTGTGGATCCTCATAAGTACTGAACGAGGTTGATGACCAGGCCGCCTGGTGCTGGACGGTGAAGATTTGTTACTTCTGCTGGCATGTACGATAAGTACATATCACCTGTGCAGGCACATGCGGTTGCTTGATATTCTATACTTCAGTATCGCTGCATCAGATCAGAGTTAATCGACGAGAAAAGGAAGGAAGATTTTCAGGAGTGTTTTCAGTGTTGTCGCCACTACCAATATCCAATAGTATTACGTTTAGTGGCATAATTGATGTACGGCAGTTGAAAGATAGAACGATCACCGCTTTCATAGCGTGACGTACCAATTTTAGCTGTTCCCAGGTAGCACAAAATGGTCTATGAAGGGTGGGCTCCGGTGGGTCCGATGTAGGCAATGCAGGACAGCCCCGGTGTGCTCAATGTGGGTGCTGCAAGAGGGGCCGACGTAGGCCTGAAGAGGGTTGTCGACAAAGCCCGATGGGCCCCACTAGGGACCGATGCAGGCAGCCCTTGCGGGGCTGGCCACAATTTTCTTGCATTGCCAAAAGAGCACATCTCGCCAATTCCCCCCAATGGTCCTACTTTGGACAGATTCGGGCAGCCCCTCTGGATGAACATTTTTTTTTTCAGTTAGCCCCTCACATAATGACATAGGACCGATTCGGGTTCTATGGCGCTAACCGGACTCGGGCTTGACCACACTATTATCATAGGGGTCCGATGCAGGAAATCGATGGGAAGCCCTAGTCCAAGTTTTCCCAATCAATATTTGTGCACATAATTAAGTAATTATTTTATACATGTCTGCATTTTCTAAACAGCCAAAATATTAAATTTACCAATAATTCATACCATTAATCTAGCCTAAATGACTTCACGAACATCTTGTTCAGGCTATGGAGATGTGTGTTCTGAACAGTAATATTGGTGGTGGTGGTGGTGGTTGTCCGGAAGAGGAAGCTGAGAGTTGCAGGCTGTCCACAGCAATCACATAAGGAGCAACAGTTAGCAATCAGTATGTTTTAGTAGTTTTAGCGCAGTTTGCATGAGCATGAGAGCTAAAGCCATGTAATATTTCTAACCGACAAAACAGAACAACACCTGTTACACAAATAATCTATAATAGTATTTAGGCCAACATCTAATACAAATAAAGGTTGGAATGAATGACTACACAATTGCACGCACGCCTTCTAGCCCCATTACGGCCGATGTGGTACCTACAGTGGTTTTGTGTGGGCAGCCCCAGTTGGGCTAGGTGTTGTTTTTTAACTTCAAGCCCACTTGCTGATGCACGTGCCTGCAATTCCCCACAAGAAACCGATTTTGATATCATTCGGGCCCTCCCGCCTTCCAACTCCGTTACGGCCCATGTGGGATAGTTTTGTGTGAGCAGCCCCAATTAGCCTGGGTTTTATTTTTGAACCTAGAGCCCACCAGCTGTGGCACGTGCCTTCAAAGTCCCCACAAGGGACCGATTTAGGTACCAACCCAAGCAGCACACCAGCATTGGTCCAACAATGGTTCATCACTGGAAAAGAATGGCATCAATATTGGACTGATATTGGCATTTGGGCATTTTACTACATTCTCCATTCTTGGCCCATCTTTCGTTCCAAGATCGGTCCAGTGTTCAACCAAGCTGGAGCCACCAATGTAGGCACAATATTAGACTTTCCATTCATGCACCATGATTCTTGCCAATACTGTCCAGCATTATACCATCATTGTATTACCAATATTTGTTTAATACCAGCTATTCCATTGATGGCCCATTGTCAATGCCAATACCATACCAATGGTTAGCCATTGCAGGTGCACTGGCTACCCCATTCATGCCGCATATTGTCGATACCAATATTAATCGAATGGTTTATGGGTACACCGGCTACTCCATTCATGTACCATTGATGATGTCAAGATTACACATTTTGTGGCACTGCCTGTGCAGGCCATAAAATGCAGCCTTTTTCATTCTAGCCATATTCGTGACAGCACATCGAACTTGCTGGGACAATAATGGCCTTTCAAATAGGAATGGCCATAATAAATCAAATTGTCGCTCATGAGTAACCAGTAGATATTCACAAAACAAGGGCATGGTTCACAAAGAGATTATATTTATTGCAATTGTTACTATAGACGGCAGTTGTTACTAGCCAGCGCTGAGGGCACACACAGCCGCAGTTAGCAGGGCAGTGGCAGGGTTGGTCAGGGCAGGGCGGGCTCTCGGGAAGTGGAAGGGGCCAGGGAGCTGGAGGGCACACTCATAGGCGTAGTGAGGGGGCTGACCTTGCAATTGCATTCACAGGTGGCATGCCTGGTTCGCCAGGGGAGGTTTCAGCAAAACGCCTTTTTCTTCCACCCCCCCTGTCACAGGAACCAGGCAGCCACCTGCGAATAAATGCGTGTGCCTCCAAATTGTCCACCCCATCTTTTTCGCAAAAGGCGCCTGCACAAAAACAATGAGGAAACAAAATTTACAACACTATTACGAGGCATATAAAATCGCGCGCATTATTATAGGAAGATGTAGAAAATTCCAGAATTCATGTAGCGAAATTCATGGTCAATGAGAAACACTATACTGATGAGTTCCAGATTAGTTTCAGCTGCCTTGGGTTTATTAGGATGAAAGACGCACATACATTGCATAGCATGTGCCCTGTTGCATTTTGATCGCCTCCAGAGCAATACGGCTGAGACAGCCAGTGTTTCATCCCACACTAGGAATTAGTGCTTGATTGTCGGCTGTACAAGTAAAGAGCAGAGACATTAGTCTGCCAACCAAGATCCGTATAACCCGTGCTATGGTCTTTCCAGTTGTGATGTATGGATGCGAGAGTTGGACTGTGAAAAAGGCTGACCGCCGAAGAATTGACGCGTTTGAATTGTGGTGCTGGCGAAGACTCTTAAGAGTTCCTTGGACTGCCAGAAGATCAAATCAGTCGATATTGCCGACCATAAACCCTGACTGCTCATTGGAGGGTCAAATTCTAAAGTTAAAGCTCAGCTACTTTGGTCATCTGATGAGAAGAGAGGAGTCGCTGGAGAAAGATTTGATGTTGGGAAAGGTTGAGGGTCGCCGGAGAAGGGGTAGGCAGCGAACGCGATGGTTAGATGGCATTCTCGAGGCATTGCAGATGAAGCTATGTGATGTTAAGAAGATAGTGAGAGACCGGAAAGCGTGGCGTGACATGGTCCATAGGGTCACGAAGAGTCGGACAAGACTGAACAGTCGGCTGTCTCCGCATATGACTGGCGCGCTAATTTTTGCCGCTCCTACGCTTTCCGCGATGTGCAAACAGTTTATACTAAATATCGTTACCAAGAGAATGTTCGGCGACCATTTGCATTTTTTTTAAATGGCTAGATATAATATACACAAGCGATCTAAGCCCACGACTGCTGCACTGGCCGCTGGTTAGCTGATATAAGCTTTTGACTGATTTTGTGGGTAGTTCACTTGAACGGGAGCTCACTTAAACGGGTAGCTCGCAGGTGCATCATTTTTACACATATACTGCTTGTCCAAGCAAATTTGATCCAAGGGATAAAAAAAAAACATTTCGGAGGCAGGCAAAGGAAACCAGATACATATTGCTGGAAGCTACCTTGAGCGCCACAGAAAAGGTTTTGTTTGGAATCCTTATTAGACATTATTTACCTAAATTACTGATTATTGACTTACATAATAAATGGCGTTGCTACTTTGAAGAGTACCGGCACAAACCACGTTTGATTATTTGCGATAAAGAACCCTCACGTCTGCATTTTGAACGCCAGATACAGTAGGAAACCACGAAAATACAAAAATCAGATTCCTGGACAATACAATTGAGGACTTGGCTTGGCTCGACAGCCCTGTGTAGCGTTAGACCTACAAGTTGCCTATGGTTTCTTCGTCCGCGCCAGCACATTCGTCCAGCAAGACTGTATTTGTATTTTACAGCTGAAAAATACTGTTCCCCCCATTTGTATCCTTACCGCTTTGTAGTCATTATCCGCATTGCAAAGTTCGGCGCGCTCATTGTAACTCGAGCCTTCATGTGCGCCAAAGGGTCGACGCGAAGCAACCATCGCCAGCATATCACCCTTACTCATGCATGGGGCTAGCCATCATAGCGGCAGGTTGTTTCGTCCGCTCAAAATCATGTTGTGAGCAGCACAATCGAGGTGTGCGAATGGGCTGGTAACGGTATCTACATAACCCGGAATTTATCTGCAGCTGGAAAAAAAGGTACACATGGGGTTTCTAACCGCAAATATTGAAACAGGGGTTTCCGAACGTGCTCACCGACTCTAAGTCCTACTTATTGTCTAAAGTGAATATTTAGTACTTGAAGCGAATAACCTCACTTCGCTACGTACACAATAAAAATTTTCTGCGCTGTCCTAAGTGGCTGCCAGCAATGCGCCACCGGTTTCCATCGTCTGTTTCTAATGGTTTATTTATAACCCTTGGCTCAAGATATGGGACGCAGCAGGTGTGATGTAGCTTGAATAAAACCTGCAAGAGATTATATATATGGGTAGATTTGTAAGGTTTACAGATTTCACTTACAAATTCTACGGGAATCGCGTCACTGCGGCCTTTCTTTTACACGTAATAGCGCTATATTCGTGGCTAAAATAAAGTACTCAACGTATTAATTAAGCTTAGCAATTGCAGCTGTAACAGAAAGTGAGGGCCGGCGACAGCTAAGGTGTGCCTAGCTTTCAAATTTTCTTAGATGACACAACCGTTCGAAATATGGAATATTAAAAAAAGCCCTTGATATTGGCTTTCTCACAGCGTATTATGGGTGCCTTAGTTTAGAAACATAATCCAGGTCCCATGGCCATCTTTCGTTTCCAATGAAATTCTTATATGTGGTGGGCGAATATCTAGACACAAAAGAATTAACTTTAGTTTTTCAAGATACGCGTAGTTCCCTCGAAAACAATAATTGTGTGATATATCTCTAGAGGTAGAAAACGCTGTTTTTTCCATTTCAAAATGTTGCAAGTTTGGATACCATGATTTTGTCATCTACTATGTTTTACTCACTAAATATATGCAGGTTTTACATTTACAAACACTATTAGAAACGTGTTTTGTTTTTGCAGTTGAGTTAATAAAAAATCGCAAACTTTGCTTCAGGAGCGTTATGCTGCAAAAATATTATTCATTTTTAACCTTATGTACTGGCATATGATGCATTAGGTTGGTTGCACTAAATATGTTTTCACTTCCTGACGCATGTTCTTAATTCCAGGCAGCATCTGGAGCTCCAGACCACTAGGTGCGTTCTCCACAACGGATCAAAATTGCTCAGAATTCGAAAACAGCAGTAAAGGGAAAATTTGCTGCAATTAAAAAAAAGATCATCTTCGATTTTCATTCAAATCCCTCTCAAAAATCTTCAGTACCTCAAAAATATCGCGGACTGAAAGTGTTGCGTTATAGTGTTTAAAAATATAACACTAAATATTAAACCGAGTGCTTGTGCTGATAATGGCCAAATTCAGCCTTCATTCTTGCAAGGTCCAATAATATCTTGGCACGGAAACTATTTCTCTACATTATCTAGGTTCCATTCTTTATTTATGAAAAAATTTGAAGCTCTAGATTTGTGTGCGTTTCTGCATATTATTTTGAAATTGGACAAAAGTAAGAAAATGTTAAAATAAGGAAAACTGATTAGAATTGAAGAAACGGCCGCAACATCAATTTTTATCAAAATCTGTGGAAACAATGCAAAGTATATTATTAATTTGAGTCAGTAAATATATTGAATTCTGCAAAATGTAATATTAGAAATATAAAAATGTCTGTTTTTGTTCTATAGATGTGCTTATATGGCTCCCCCTTATGGAGTAGGCATCAAAAGTTCAAGTTAGTATTTGCTGAATTTAGTTACATTTTACCTTAAGTAAAATTTCAAACGTTGTCAGCGCTTATACACCCTTTTTCTGCTTCTGGGCAAATAGCTTAAAATGGTATTGATTCACTATTTCTGTCAATTTCATGGCAGAACGCAAGTGAAGGCTGAACTTTTTCTCTGTCCTGCATTCTTTTTTATTGCTAGGTGCAATAGTATTCAATCTAGTTTATTAATATATTATTCCATTTCTCAGCTTTGACCCCCACTAAGAATACCATATTTTTGAAGATGATTTTTCAATGTGTAAGTTTTATAATTACAATCATAAGCAAATCGCTTTCCAGCGTAATAATTTTGGTGGCGTTACAGAGAACACACATAGCAGGTTAGAGTCTCCAAATTCTGCCTTAAATTAACAATATGACCTGCGTAATAAACACAGAATGTTTTAGTGCAAACGACGTAACGCATCACGTCAGTATGTAAGGTTGAACATTAACATTTTTGTAGCGCGTTGTTCTTGAAGCAAAGTTTGCGATTTTTTACTAAATCAACTGCATCAATGAAACACACTTTTAGTACTTCTTATACAGGTAAATGTTACGCAAATGCGGTGAGTAAAAAGCAATGAATGACAAAATTTTACGCAACCAGCCGGCCTCCAAACTTGCAACTTTTTGAAACGACAAAAACGGCGTTTTCCAGCTTTAGTGATAGGCGTTTTTTTTTTCGAGAATACTACGCCGCATCTGGCAAACCTAAGGGTCATTCCTTTGTGTCGAGACATTAGCCCACTACATATGAAAATTTAATTAAAAAAATAATGGTCATGGCACCACGATTACTGTTCCTGTCCGAAGACATCCATATTTGTTTTCATTTCGTCTCTTCAACAGGCTGGTTTAGCCAATGCGGTGAATAAAAATATCATCGCATATATTAAAGATTTTCGCGCTATATGTTATACCTAAAGCTACCTATATTGTCACAACTGTCATACATTATTTGTAGCTGAAACAACATCACAAAAGGGATTCGATTGCAAATTGTTCGCTAGTTAAATAGACGTACGAGATGACACACGTATACTTTGTAGAATACAATTTAGGAAAGAGCAGATACAAACTACAGGCGAATAATGCTATGATATGGAGCATATGTATTACTCCGATTAACAGTAAAAAAATCAACTTTCAACATATTAATATATTCGACAAACTATTGGATGCTCCCATAGGAACACAATTAATGAGCTCATCCACGCATATGTCTATGGGCATTAGATGTGTGGATGACTTCGTTTTATTCCAATTCGTGCGTCACTCAAAATAATTGAGCGAGAAAAAAAGTTAATGTCTACACAATTTTCAGTGAGTATACCACAAATTATACTAAGGTGCCTCATATATGTCACATCACCTAGCAAGAGAAATGGGATAACAGAAGTAATCAGACTCTAACCCTGATCAGCATTTCGCTTTTGCGCCATCTTTGTAAGTTTTTAGGCAGGCTTTTCCACTGATTATCCTCTTCTTTATACCTCTGCCACCCACAGGACACAAATCTACTGGGGGTGCCGAACTGCTGGTTTTCGCACCAGTGATACAACTTAATCGATCCATTTATACGTAGAAAACACTCTCGATGCGCACCTAAAAAAAAAGAAAGCATTATATGTGTAGGCGAAATCATTCACCGGCGATTTAATAATATGATTTGAACAATAAAATCAAACGATCACACTCGAAGTAACAAAAAAGTGGTGGAGAGATAGGAATTGAAGCAATGAAAGGCGGTTGCTTTCTGCAAAAAGCCAATAGCAAGAGGTCCACCGTCTGTAAGAATAGACAATAAAAATAAGGCATATTTAAAGGTGCATGCAGCAGTTACAGTGATGCAGTGCTACCTTTTTTTTAGGCAGGCTTTTCCGCTGATTTTCTTCTTCTTTATTGCCCTTCCAACCACAGGACACACATCTTCTGGGGGTTGTCGGTTTTCGCACCAGTGATACCACTCAATCGATCCATTTCTACGTAGAAAACGCTCCCGATGCGCATCTAAAAAAATGAAAGCATGTATGTGCAGGCTAAATCATTCACACATGATAAAACAATATGATTTGAACAATGAAATCAAATGATCACACCCAGAGCAACCAGAAAGTGGTGGAGAGACAGAAATTGAAGCAATGAAAGACGGTTGCTTACTGAACAAAGCCTATAGCAAGTGGTCCTGTGTCTATAAGAATAGGCAATAAATTAAGGCACGTTTATAGGTGCATGCAGCAGTTAAAGCGATGCAGTGATACCTTTTTTTTTCACTGCAGTGATTGGTATAAATATTACAGCAATTGTTAGGCATCTCAGGTAACCCCATTGAAAACTTCGTCCAAGGTACCGAGGAGCAGTGGCGTGTTATTTGCAGCTGTTAACGGAAAGACAGGCTATCCTATGAGTGCATGCGCATTTCCTCCTTTTTGTACCTTGAAAAAAACGACTGAACAGTGAGTGTTGCAAGAGGTGCAGCGTACCTAGGAATGGGGAACAAAATTAAGTTTTAGTAAACAGAGGTACAAAAAGAAGCAAATATGCCTGCAATAATAGCATGATGGCCTACCTTTTGATCAACAGCTGTAACCAACCTGTCACTGCCAGTCGGTTCTTTAGATAGGCTTATCAATGCCAGAGCGTAAACCTAAGAGCAATATGAGTAATATTTATTGCGGTCACGGCCGTAAACAATTCTAGCGCAACACTCCATTACTGTAACTATTCAACAGTCCATTTATACATATCGTTCATTAAAGAACCATGCACATCATATTAGGTTGCTTTTTTCTACTCCCAAATGATTTCCTATAGAATTAGAATACGTGGATCGCTGCTTCGGTTTCAACATTCTTGCACGATGGCTATGGCGCGCACTTCATGCATACGGTACGGTACAGCCGCCCTGATTTTTAATAATATAGCGCGAGCGTCGACCAAACTGCTGCTCAGCGCCTTATAACGGCGATAAGCGTGCAACACGGCGAGAGTTCGCGCACGCGCACGAAGAGAGAGTGTCTTCTGCTACGCTGTTCGGATCGCAAAGACACACGCCCTGCCACAATATCTGTTTGCAACGTTCCACATTCTTGCGCATGCACGAACTCACGCCGTGTTGCACGCTTATCGCCGTTGTAAGGCGCTTACCAGTAGTTTGGTCGACGCTCGCGCTATATTGTTAAAAATCAGGGCGGCTGTACGTGAGGTGCAAAGAGCTGTAATTGCCGAACAGGCGGACCTGACGGCCTGTCCCATTTCGCCTGAAAGTGCGCGCCGTGATCGAGCGCTTCGCGAGCAACATATTTCGGACGATATGGTTGCCTCATACCAGCCGTCAATGTTTTGTACAAGGTGTCCCGCGTGCACGTTGTTTACTTTGCAGTGACAGGGACGCAGTGCACACACGGCTTATGTGCCTTTTTGTTTGTATTGTTATTTTCCCCCGCCTTCGAAGCGCGTCTGCGAAATCGCTCTCCTATTGTCGCCGCTTTCTGATAACGCCCTCACCTGAAGGCGCGTGCTCAGAAGGGGGGCGTCGATTAAGAAAATTTTGAAAAGGGGCTCACTTGCGCTGTTCACGGCTTTCAATTCCTCAATATGATATTAACCATTATAAAAGTGGAGGTTCATTATGACTTGATTATAGCCTAATCATCAAGTTGCATCACGCACACAATGTCCGCCACACTGTAAAATTCGCTTGCACAGACGGCACGGACAGTTTTCAAAACTTCGTCTGTACATCTGAAAACAAAAACCTCCCTTAACTCTTCACAAAATCCAAAAACTGTGTGAACATGGCTTCCTGCGCGCAGAAGAGAGGCTGTCCAAAATATATGTACAAAGCCGGGCGCATAGTGTCTGGTTACTAATTGATTGCGGTGCGCTGCACAGTCAAAAAACTTCGCAAATGGCTGCCTGCAGTGTTCTGTCGCGTGTTGGTGGCATACACACCTGTTACGCACGGCTCCTCTATTTTCGGCGCAAATGCTATTCATATCGCAGCCAGCAAATAAGTCCACGCACTTGGTTGCATGTAACCCGGACGAAAATTCGCTTAGTTCTTGAAGTCATGCTTCGCGCAGTTGTTTCGAGGAGAATACGGAAAGAGAACATTTGGGACTGGCGGGAGAGTATATAGAACAAATTATGAAGCAATGGCATGCTGCAAAGATATATACTCACGGTCTAAGATGACGGCGTTCACTGAGTCCGATAATGCCGATGGTATTCCGCCATTGCTGTAATCCGTACTCCGGCGACATATCACAGCTCAGCTATTCACTGATATGTTGCAAGCACAAACCGGAGCACATGGACATGTATAGGCGCAAGAGAAAATTATGCACAGCGCAATGAAAAAGAAAATTAATGAGGGAAGAAATTAAAGAAAGGTTTATGAAGCTGTCACAAGTCTTGTAGCGTCTTCAACAAGCTCTGAAATGAACGCTTCGGGAGGAGGCCGCACAGCAGCGCAGCTGGGGATGCTTTCTGTTGTGTCTTCCACGTAGACGCGTAGGCGAGGGGCAACAGCGAACCGCTCAACCAGTGCGCGATTCCCGCCGCGGTGTTGTGTTCGCATGGGCTGCGCGTGGGAACGAAGGACCAACGACCCTCTCAACATTCCGTTCCTCCCAGCCCTCTTCTGCTCGCACCGGCCAGCCGTGACTTCGGACCGTGCCGATGAGCGGCCGCCAGCGCGCACCGCTTGAGTCGAGTTCTAAAAAATAGTTTTGTTTTGTGTGTTCGCAAACGCATTGTTTCTTCAAGCCAACCCCGTACATAACATTTGCTAAAAAAAAATAGAAAGCCTCCCCATCTACCATCCACATTCTTGCGTAAATCCATACAGTTGGTGCATCGACAAATGCGCGCGTCATCTTTCCCCTCCCGTTCGCCACCTATGATCGAACAAAGGATTGTCGTTCGACCTTTTATATTTACTTCAAAATATTATATATTGTTGCGTGATGACTGATTAATATTGTCGAAGAGGCGGAGTTCCGAGCTTCTCTTCTATTCTGGCCAACTTTGGTTATAGATTAATCAAATTATGTTCAAGTTATCTAGCTGAAAATTATCTGACTAAATATATACGTTTTTATTTGTATTCATGTTCGCTTTTCAGGTATGAGTAGATGTTTTTATAAAAATTCTCAACATCGGCCCAGGAAATGAAAATTTCCTAATTTGCAGGCCTTTATTTTAGAAAAGGTTCATGGTAGAGCAGCAATAATTCCACAATATGTTCTCAGCATAGTTATCCGCAAACAGCTAAAACTTTATGACATTTGAAGACAAAGATACGATCGCGCTAATTTACAGAAAACAGCAAATATTGAAAATTTTTAGGAAAAAAAAAAACAGTTTTAAGATTGTTCAAACTTTTTCGACCCATTCTACACTACCTGAGCTTTCAAAACCATTAAAAAACACCTTGCATAATTTTATAGCGCAAGTAATTATGGCCACTTCGATAAAGCCTTTGTCCAATTATAGCGCACCGCGCAGTTCTGAAGATTCTACGGAATTTGTGAATTGTTCAAGGTTTTTAAATTTTGGCATATAATTTTGTAACAGGGAGTAATATATTTACAAAAGAGGATTAAATATATATACATTGAGGAACAGCCAAGGAGCCAGGCTACGAGGGTCCCCGTTCGACGCACTTCTTTTTCTTAATCTTCCACAAACGAGCGCGCCACTTCGTCCTCATCATTCTCCAGCTATACCAATATTTCTTCGGTGATGTTTTGTCTCGACTTCGCGAATCGACGATGACAGACACAGCAATGAATGATTCAGAATCAATTTTGTGCGCGTCGAGGTTCTGATGCGCTGTGGCATCAGGCAACACACAGACGTTTTTCGCAATCACCTTCACCTTAACGCGGATTGCACAAAAAGACGATAACGTTCAATGAGCAAGCAACGTATTCCAAATCATTTTAGTAGAATGAAGGAATTGGAAAGGGCATGGAAAACTGCCTCATTAAAGCAATGTTCCTGGGCTGCATTCGTTTTTTCGAATGACTCGACAGCGCACATTATTTTCATTCCTGTACAGTTTTTTTATTCCTTTGTCACCACCTAGCGCGGCTGGAATGGTCAAACTCTAAACTAATAGGCGGAACAAACTATTTTTGTTGTTTATTGCCGATATATATGTTGTGCGCCATATAAATGTACCGGGGCCTTCATGCTCGCAGTCTGCGCGAAAAACTGTCATTTTTCTACCACCGTGTGAATGCCCAAAACTAAAATGGTAACCTCGCGAGTCTTTCGGCTTTTCATTTTCATGAAAGTGATTGCCAGTGATTGCGTCCAGAAAGTACACACATCATATTCGGTCCTTTCTCCAGGTAAACAGACGATGCTGCGCGTAGTTCCTTATGGATAATACAAAAGCACTAGAACAAAAACATCGCTGAGAAAATGGTCATTTGTTCCTTCAACTTGAGGCAACGTTTCCCTTCTCGGCAATGAAAACGCTACCTTCTAATCACTAATTTAATGTCACATGATCATGCTATGGCGACACGGTTTCGTTTTGTATGCGCGTTCTCACTGACAACTGGATTTGTACTAGAGGTTAAGTAGATGCAGGGATGTAATCGGCGTCCAATACAGGCATATTGGTCGTGAGTGCTAGCCGGCCTGGGGTATACATATGTGGTCGCACGGGCGTGCTATCATCAGATATAATTGTGCGACAAACGTATGCGCCTGCGACAAAATCTGCATGCATGCCAATAGCCTAAAACCGTAAACACATTTAGCTGACCCCCAAAAATGTGCCGCATATGAGGGCACCGAACAGACGAATCCAGACAGCTGCAGCGGTACGTGCTTGAATTCGTTTAGTAATTGTCGTCCCGTACGTGGTACTCTGTGAGGTCCGAACGATCGGCTGAAATGTTGTCGGAATTAAATGCCGCGGTTTGGCGTCCAGCGCACGTGTATTCAACCATAAAAATGTAGAATTTGTTTTGATTGAATGGTCAACGGAAAATATTCACTTCGGTAGCCCATTAAAGCTGCGTTTTTAGGATGGCAATGACAATCGGGAGATCAGGGTGCAAAGTGGTTCATCGTGGGCAGTTTTCATACAGGGATAGCTAATATTGGTAAAACACAAGACAAATTGGTCCATTACAGCCAGTTTAAAAAAAACGGGACGGTCAACGTCGCAAAAACACAGGACACCTTGTTCCATTGTAGCCAGTTTTAAAAACTGAACGGGCAACGCCGGAAGAACACAGGACAGCATGGTCCATTGTAGCCAGTTTTAAAAAAGGAATGGCCAACGACGGCGGAACACAGGACAACTTGGTCCATTGTAGCCAGCTTTAAAAAACTGCACATCCAATACTGGAAGAACAGAGGATAACATGGTCCATTGTAGCCATGTTTAAAAACCGGAACCTCCAATGCTGGAACAACACAGGACAACTTGGTCCATCGTAGCCAATTTTAAAAAACGGGAAACCCAACGACGGAGGAACGCAGGACAACTTGGCCCATTATAGCCAGTTTTAAAACCCGGTGCGACCATATTGGAGAAACAATGGCAATCTCGGTCCAATATAGACATTCTATATGTACGGCAGCGCCAATATCGTGATCTCACTGTACATCTTGGCCCAAGCTAACCAGTGCTGGCTATTGGCCGTGCCAACACTGGGAGAGCATTGGCTAGCCTGGGCCATTGTTGGACATGGTGTTGACTGGCATGTCCTATGTTGGGAGCATGCTGGTTAGGCTGGCCCACTGTGGGGCCACTGTTTGCCATCTTACTTACAACATTGGCCCAATGCTTTGTGCTGCCTGGGATGCGGGCACGCCCGCCTTCCAGCCCCATTGCAGCCTATGTGGGACCTAAAGCGGTTTATCTAAGGCTGCCTCATTTGGGCTTCACGAGGGCTTGCCCAAATGAAGCTCTTATTCATATTTCACCCGCCCTCAAGTAACCTACAAGGGGGTGATTGGGGCAGCGTGTGGGTATGCTCGTTTTTTTTGCCCTACTACGGCCGATGTTGGTCCCACAAAGATTTAATGGGGGCGGCCTCATTTCGGATCTATGAGGGCTTTCCCATAAAGAGCCCACATTTAGTTTGGATTGCCCTCAAATATCCGACAAGGGACCCTTGTGGTCTGGATGCAGGAATGTGCTCTGCAATAGCCCGAGCAACACCGATATAGGACCCATGCAGGAGGAGCATGGGCAAGCCCAAACGGAGCTTGCCCATCTTCGCCCCATCGGGGACTGATGCAGGTTTTATAATGTTTGCCCCAGCCCTATTTGCCTACATCAGACCTACTGAAATCCCACATTCTGTGCTACCTGGGTTAGAGAAAATTACAGCTTCTGCCTATACTTCTGCATTGTTTATTATCTACAATGCGGTCTCTTACACATTGCAACACACTTAATTCTGATTCTCACTCCGTAAATTTGGAATTACCGCATTTTAGTAGAGATCATTTTTTTGGAGTCTGTCGCATGGATTAATCCTTTTTTATGCTTTTTAAGTCACAACAAGGAGTGCAAAGATCATTCGTCTTTTTGCATTGTCGCCCTTGACAAAAGTGTCGCAATTATAGGAAAGGATTCTTAATTTACGAAGAACATATTTTCTTGAGAATTTTACACGGAATGCATTCGAGCCTTTAACACCGCTCACAATACAATGAAGAATGGCACGGGTATTTGCATGTTACATGAATCGCTCTCAAGATAAAATGGGAAGTGATATATCAAGAACGCGCACCACATATATTCTTGAAATAATCTCTAATGAGCTACAATGTAATTAACTACTGACTTAGCGGCAGATTCAAGCCAAATTTCACATTTTTTAATTTACAGCCAGGGCTACAGTGATCACAGAGGGGTTCAGTTTTCTTACAGAAAACATTCTATATTAGTCTCTATCCTTTCTAAAGTAGACTACTGTACCATAGCCTCCTATATTTCCGTGCTAATATATTCCTGTGTGTCGCATCCGTTAAAGACAGTTTTTTTCCTTCTGCTACCAAAACTTCGCGAAGAATGCCAAGAACTAAGCGTTAGCCGCTATGCAGCGCATTTCTGCAACGTGGCACGCGCATAGCACAACTGCCGCTATACACGCTGCGCTTGGGTTTGCCTGGCGACACGGGGTCGTATTCTTGAAATACGATACGAGCTTTCTATTGCAGCGGTACGCCTCGCCCATTCAACGCGGCGAAGACCTATACTCCCTTTCATAAATGGCTGTCAAAGCAGCCAAAGCTGCGGTACCTGTTTGCGTTCCTCCACCGCATCCTGTGTAATGCGTCAAAAAAAAAAATAATAATGAATTGATAATTTAGGTGAATGTTGGTTGATATCGTAATCGAATTATGCGTGTTTTCTTCTGGAAAATGTTTTTTTCTTTTATGTTTTCTAAAACAGAGTGACGTAGATTTTGGTTTCCTCCGGCAGCTACTGTATCAGGTTTTCTCAGCTATGCGGCCGGACAGTAGATTTACTTTGGTTTTAAGTTTTTGAAAATTGCGTTGCTGTCGCCAACTTGCTTATTGTCTTCCTCTGCTACGACTCCGAAAACATCTCATGCTCGCCTTTTTTTTAAGGTGAAGTCTCCAAGGATTTTTAAATGCTGCTATGCGTTGATAGTTAATTTCTATGTTAGTACAAGGAAGCTCTGTCTTAAGAAGACTGTGCGTGAAGTACTAGCAATTGTGGTCAAGATGACCGGGCTGAACTCTCGGAGAGGGGCGAGGTTTAAGAATGAAAATCTTTCAGGCTGGACAAAATCACCGCAAAAAATATCTAATAAGCTGACAATATCCAGCTGTCGAAATGTGAAGTACGAGAGCTTTGCGCTCAACGCAATCCTACTGAAGTTGCATCTTATGTATGTCGAAAGAAAAATACCTAATTTAAACAGTATCCTTCATGAAGTCAACACAGGTGCCAGTTTATCGCATATAAGCGAAGCTACGTCGTGGAAGTTGATGATACTGATGGGCTTCAAGATTTAAAAAAGGAAGCGAACTCTCAAACTCATCGAGCGATCATACATAGAAGCCTGACGACGCAGCGCTCTTAGAGCTATTAAAGCTTTTTGCAGCCAAGAGAGGTAAGCGCTTCGATATTATTGATCGTTCACGGTGCGAATTTTATGTTCTTTGCCTCACCTTCATTGTACCTTTGAGCATCATGCAATCTTTTTTGTGAAATCACGAACAATGTGCTTAAAAGATTAGTATACAAATCAAATAACGATGAAATCAAACCGCAGATGCTGCGAAGAAGCAGTTTCTCTCTCTTTCTGCTCCGTTCTCCAGGTTCCAGCACCCTGGCGCCGATTATTCGGAAGCACTAAAATTATAAGTTGTGTAGTGAATAGGAACCATGCAAAATTTTGTAATAACGGCATATGCGATATTTTATATTTCTATGACGAATCCCTTCATAACAAAAACTAAAGCGATATTTTTGTCTGCCTCTTCCCCACAGGTGCATCGTATATCCCGATGAGATGTGGGTAAACGCTGGCCACACCAAACAATGTGTTCAAGAACACCACTATAAACTCATCGTAAGGTGCATTTCTTAGGGGCTTGACAACAGGCCTGCCAGCGCAATCAGGAAAAGGAGGCCGCCTAATGCTCTTCCATTCTGCCATTCAGGCAACAACCGCAGAGGCATTAAGAGCAATTCTGTCGACTTCTAAGCTAAGAATGGCGCTTCATCTGATTACCACTGCGAGATGAATGGCAAGTACTTCAAAGATGGTTTATCGGCGAGCTACTGCCAAAGATACCACTGCTAGGGATAACGTCCCCTGTCATAGGGTTGCGCTCGATAAGACACCTTTTAAATCAAACTCGAAAGCTTGAACCTCAGCCATGATCACAAGGGGTACATTCTGGTGGGCAGAAATAGCCCCAGCTTAGCTGCCCAATTTGAGCAAAATAGCAATGAGGGGACACACAGTACATGCGAACGACACTCTTGCCACAAAACATAGCCACGAAGTTTTGCGTTGTTATCCGTATCATTGGGTGTTTAACCTAATTGAGCTGGTGCAAAACATGGTGAAACGAATAATAGTTAAGAAGAGCATAACTTTCACTTTGCCTAAAGTCGAGGACTTTCTGCTTCAGGCTTTGCCACATGTGACAAAGGAAGACTTGCAAACGTTCAGTGGTCATGATGAGTGCAAGGGGAATAATTTTCGGCGACGAAAGTGAGCCAGTGAGTTTCGCCATTGACTATTCAAGGCGCTCATCTGAAGAGTCCAGCTCTGAATTGAGAGGCATTGTGGAGATGGAATAACATTTTTTGCACATTTCTTTTTCGATGTGAATGGCATTACTTGCCTCCTTTGAAGATTCTTCTGCGCACTATCTCGGTGTTTCTGCGGCATTTATGTAATGCTTGAATGCTGGTCACACTAACATCGTCAGTCATTCTAAAACAGGTTCTGCCCGCATTTTCAGCTGACAGGTGAAAGACTCAGACAGGCCTTCTTGCCGAAATGTTACCTCGTCTTGTGAACTGAGGCTGCCGCTTAACATTTCTGTAGTGCGCTTTCACGCCGTTTTGCCCTATTCCTCCTCCCTACCACGGATGTGTTTAGTGTCAGTGTTTGGCATTAAGTACGAGTGCGTGCGGCAGCGAACTCTGCACGTATTTAATGTCAAAATGATTGTTTCTGCGTTCTTTTTCTCTACTTTATGACATTCGCTTAGCACCATTGTTGGATTGTAGGGCATATTTATATACTATTATTACTCATGCCCGGTGTGTTATAGGCTGTATAACGTGCTGTTTTCATTTCGGTGTGTAGGTTGTCACGCGTAATGTGCGATTATCTGAGCTGAGTACTACTGAAAAAGCACTGCTTAAGACGTATGAAACCTTAGCAAGAAAATTGTTTGGTAAAAAGAGATAACGAAGATATTAAGAATAAGAAAGAGGATATCTGTCACATGGACACGGACAAGCACTTCTATCCCGTGTGTTACGTTGAGATGTATTTTATGGCACTTAAGCAACTGAGGGCATAATGCGCGCCAAGAGCGAGGTTTGAAATTAAAGATTAAGCTCTTCGAGATTGTATAGCTGGCTTAAAAGCTTTGCTTTTAAGGGATGAAATTAAGATGAGAAATATTAATGAGCAACGTTTCTCCTAAATCAATTTTCGGTGTAGTGGGGGCCGGTTTTCCTCATAAATCTGTGGGGATCCTTATTGCAAAAACCAGTGCCACTGGGTGCCAGCGCCCCAGCGCCATACCTGATTATGGTCCCAGTATGACGCTGGAAACTGGGCGCACTGGGACGCTCCGTACTGGCGGCACTGTTCGCCAGGGGAAAAAAAGGTGTGGGATAAAAATTAAAAGGTCAAAAGTAACGAAACAAGTTCGGTACATCAAAAAAACAAAAAAAAAGTAAAAAAAGAAAAAAACATTAGTGCACCAAGCGCGCCTCGAACATTCTTTCTAGGCACATATCAAACACTAGCTCAGCACGCTAACTACTCGGCCAAGCCGAGAACTGAGCTTTCTAGAAACATTTCTGCATTTTATGTCATGACCCGCATTTATAATGTAGGGACTTCATGTTTCGCAGTCTACAGGCCATTGCTACCGCTCTAACAATTGCAACTTCTTGATCATTTTAGCTTGCTGCCTGCTCTCACGACTTGCAAATAATGTTCTGGGTGCCTATGCGCGCTATTTTGCGCATTGGAATCATTTTAACATGTGGAGTTTGACATCGCTGGCAAATTTACCAACGCCGGCTCTTGGGTGGTGCTCTGCTACCGTGGGCGTAATTTTTTGCTGAACACGGAGCTTTAGTAGAAGCCTTCAAGGAAAAACGTGCGACTAAGCTTCAATACCGGCAAGCGCCGTAGCGATGAACCTAATTACGTGTAACTAAACCTTATTTGTATGTGAACATTGCGGGTAGCGTTGCGACGACCGAGGGCTCCGCTGCTTGAACCGCAGAGTAAGAAGGAGCACCAAAGCTTGAGAAACACGCCAAATTTTATTTATTACAAGCGCTGTATGTTGTTGCTTTTTCTCTCATGGGCCCATCGCTCTGTAAACTACTCTCTTCTTGGTTTTAGTTTTTCTTTCTGCTGTTTATACTGGGCCGTGGGGCAGGCTACGCTCGCCTGCGATTGAACCCGCAATGAACATTTTGGCAGTAATCATTGTGTTAGACTGCCCTTAAGATCAGCTGTGAAGTTGGCTATGCGTGGTAGCCCACATTATTCAATTCCAGCTTTAGTAGTGCTTTAATCGCCAGTGTGTCATGAGATCGAGGCGCGGCGGTCGTTGTCTCTCTCGAAACGCTCGAAACGACCTATCGAAACATGGAAACTCTAGAAAAAAGATACTGCCTTTGTTTTCTTACAAATGCGCAACTTCCCAGCAAAAAGCGCTTGCTTGAACTATATTTTTCACATGCCCCCCGATGGTCGATTGAAAGTACGCTGTTGCCCCGTTGGCCCTGAGGGATGCTACTTCGGCTGACACCGCAGGCCGCACCGGCTATACTGGGGCACTGGGACCAGTGCGGCCCCAGCGCACATACAGCGCTTCTCCCAGTGCATCGCGGATGCCAGCGACACAACCAGCGTCAAAAGTCTAATCCCAGCCTTTTTCTCCCATCGCACCAGTGCAGCCAGTGTCTTCCCGTTACTGCTCCAGTGAATATCGCAGACCTCCAGCGTGCCTGGACTGTGAAAAAGGCTGACCGCCGAAGAATTGACGCGTTTGAATGGTGGTGCTGGCGAAGACTCTTGAGAGTTTCTTGGACTGCCAGAAGATCAAATCAGTCGATATTGTCGACCATAAACCCTGACTGCTCATTGGAGGGTCAAATTCTAAACTTAAAGCTCAGCTACTTTGGTCATCTGTTGAGAAGAGAGGAGTCGCTGGAGAAATATTTGATGTTGGGAAAGGTTCAGGGTCACCGGAGAAGGGGTAGGCAGCGAACGCGATGGTTAGATGGCATCCTCGAGGCACTGCAGATGAAGTTATGTGATGTTAGGAAGATAGTGAGAGACCGGAAAGCGCGGCGTGACATGGTCCATAGGGTCACAAAGAGTCGGACATGACTGAACGACTGAACTGAACCAGCGTGCCCAGCAAGTGCAAAACCAGCGCGAAAATCTTACTGGTTTCGCACTGGAGACGCTGGTTTTTGCAATAGGGTTAAGTGTTTCTGTGTCAGTTCTTCAAATTTTCTACATGTAATTAAAATCTGGTTAGCGCTGACGACGTCAGTGCCGAAATTGCACGTCGGTAGATCTTGTTTTTCAAGTATGAAGTTTAGTATTTAAATAAGTGTGACGGATTAGAAGGCACATAAAAGAAACTTCGAATAAACGCTCTTTGTGAGTGCATAATATCCGTTCCCTTGTCACTGGATTCACAAAGTGTAATATGTTGTTTGCTTCCTTGTCCAAAGAATCCTGCGAAATCTCATTCAGTTTTCTTTATATGAATTTATGACGTCTATATTTCTTACTTTTTCACTGTTAGCGTTTAGGGTGGCTGTAGAACACAGATCGGCTTGTCAATTACCACTGATCCCTACATTGCTTGCTATAAGCAGAAGTTCAATTCATGTCCTTGTGTTTTTACAGTTCTTATGCAATTTATTAGTTTACCAACTAAAGGTTGCATTTCATTTGTGTAGTGTAGGACTATGATTACGCTCAGAGAATCAGTGTAGCACTTTTAAAATTTGCTCCTTAGTATGTTTTTCGTATACGTTCCTCAGGAGGACACTTTATTATGAAAAAAAAAGGAGCCAGTTTAGGAAAGAAAGCAGGCTCTTTTGCATGTCCTATTTTGTTTATCTATATAAAAAACCTCAAATTTTTCTGTATGGACCTAGCTGTACCATGCGCTCTCCATAATTTAGCTATTAGTGATTCGCTTTTGTATAATACCACTTTTTCGATACATCTTATGCAAAGTGCAGTTATGTTGCATTGCTAATGGGGGGGCTGGCATCCTCGTCCAGCTGTCTTGATGGCAGCTTTTCCTGCTCACCTCTTTCTCCATGGACTTGATGCACAAAAGTATTATTTTATTATTTAAACACACATTGGTGGTCATTTCTATTTCTTCTAGCAACATTTTTCACTAACTTCATGTTTGTTGCAGATACTTTAATACAGGATAATATGTGATGCTATAATATAGGCATTCAAATATTTTCTGAACAGCGTTAGGATTATGTTTTCAAATAGGGTAGCTATCCTGCTTGAAGTTTTTGTGCTCAGTTAATGCTTTGTTGTGTTTGTATTTGGTATTTTTATTCGTAACATTATGATAGTTTGGTCTTACTATTGGGCGGGAATGTGCTTAAGGAACTGAGGCTATTGAGACAGTATTAGCATAGCCGCTGGTCCACTTGCGATAGTGACGTTCCATACACATTGCATGTTGCATCAGCAACCATCAGCATTCCTACTCATGTGTGCGTCTTGATAAATAGGATTATTTCTCTGTTGTTCATATAGTGCTTTCTGCCTTGTTTCTTTGCTTTCTAAGCTAGAATTCTGGTTTGTCATTTCTGTTTAAATATGTCAAGCTTTCTAAGTGTCTTGTAGCATTCCCTGTCAGCATAAATCATAGATTCCCATATGGCTTTATTTCTCGAAACAGGCATCGCCGACAATTCTCTACAAAATTATTATTTCGGCTTGCCTGTGTGATTAGCCTTAGTAATTTATAGCTCACTGTGTAATGTGTGCTTCTGTATATCCTATTTGCTGCAAGCTGTTGACGACATTGTTCTGCTAGTCTTATGTACATCTGGTGTGTTGCCAAATTCGTTTGACAGTTTTCCCGCTTGTTCCAAGCTGAAGTTATTTTTTATTTATCGCATCCTCAAGCAATAAAATACTGAATCAGTAACACTTATAAGTACACATGGAACACAATAGACTAGATGGTGCCCTTTAATAAAAAGTTTAACACTTGGTGTTTATAGACCTGTGGCATTTGTGGTGCTTGAGTGGCTGACCTGAAGTCGTCATTTTTGAGCCAGAAATCACCAGTATTTTAAAATTACTTTTTCAAGCATATTTTTGATGCACTGTTCTTTGTGCTGGAAAACTCATAGACAGTATTAAGGTTGTAGGCCATTCAGAGGACATGCGTAGCAAATGTTTACATCTAAGTTCCTATAATCTCTCGCCCAACTTCTTAAAGCCTTGTGATTTGGGGAAGCAGTGAAAATAAATCTATAGCAGCTCACAATATGGTGCACAAGCAATGAACCTAAGCTTCAAGAAAAGATATATAAAATTGATGATATTGTGAAAGAAGGCCAGGTCCACACGGCAAGGTCGTGAAGGCAAGGCAAGGTATGCCGTGTCAGCGTTTAATCTGATGGAGAAAACCCAAGCGCGTGCCGGAGCCGGCGCCGCGGGACTATGCTGATGGTATGTACAAAGGAAGAAGATCATGGTATGTACAAATGAAAGAAGATCCGTGGAAGGCTCACACAATCTGCCCGTGGGGTCGGAAGCGGCCAGCCTGGCCGCTCCTAACCAACCGATGTACCGCGGCGCACTAACGGCTTCAAGCGAGACACATGAACAATTTCAGTTCCACGGTAGCGTGGGCCGGCTGAGGGATCAACAGGTGTGACTTGGTAGTTTACTGGGAAGTTTGGGTGATGACCTTGACCCAAGAGGAAATTGCCATGCAGAGGTCCGTCCTAGTGATCCCGAGTCTTCACTCCTGCAGGGAAGTGTAACAACATGGCATCATAATTAGGCTTAATAAGCGGTATAAACTGAAGGTTGTACAGGCCTATACACCTGCATGTAGTTATGATTACCAAGCAGTTGAAAGCTTCCACGAAGGTGTAGAATCGGCAATGCGAAAAGTAAAAACGCAGTATACTGTACTAATGGACGCCTTCAGTGCCACGGTAAGGAAAAAGCAGGCAGGTGACCAGGCAGTAGGTGACTATGGCATTGGTTCTAGGAATAACAGGAGGGAGTTACTAGTTGAGTTTGCAGAGCGCAAAACTTAAGAATCATGAATACCTTGTACAGCAAACGGAAGAACCGGAAATGGGCATGGAAAAGTCCTAACGGGAAGAATAAAAACGAAATTGATTTCATAATGTGTTCAACCGCCGCCATTATGCAAGAAATAGAGGTAATCGGGAAAGCGCGATGCAGTGACCACAGGATGGTAAGGTCCCGAATTAGCCTAAATCTGAAGAAGGAACGCAACAGATTAGTAAGAAAGAAACCAACGAATTAGCGGTTAGGGGGAGGGCAGAAGAGTTCAGGATCTCGCTACCGAATAGATATTCAGCTCTAACCGAGGATGGCGACACTAGCCTAGAAGCATTGAACTATAATTTCAGAGATTTCATTACGGAGTGCGCGGTAGAAGTAGGCGGTAGGATAGTTAGAGAGGATACCGGTAAGCTGTCTAAGGAGACGAAAGATTTGATTAAGAAACGCCAGAGTAAAGAACGGGGGAAGCCTTAAAGCAGTATAGAAGAAATTGGGCATAGGCAAAAACCAGATGTATGCGATAAGGGACAAGGCGGGCAACGTCACCACGAATATGAACAAAATAGTCAAAGTAGCCGAGGAGTTCTCTACAGTACCCAAAGTAGTCAGGACCGTAATGAGATTGGTGGTAGGGAAATACAGTTAGACGTTCCACCAGTGACAAAGGACGAGGTCAAGAAAGCATTAGAAAGTATGAAAAGCGGGAAATCAGCTGGAGACGATCCGATAACTATAATTTTCCTGAAGGACGGGGGGGATATCGTTGTAGAAAAACTGGCCACCCTGTATACGCAGTGCCTGGTGTCATCGACGGTACCGGAACCATGGAAGAATGCAAACATTATCCTCATTCATAAAAAAGGGGACCCAAAAGACCTTAAAAATTACAGACCAATCAGCTTACTGTCTGTTACGTATAAGGTATTTATTAAGGTAATCGCTAATAGAATGAGGACAAACTTAGACTGCAATCAAGCAAAGGATCATGCAGGTTTTTGGAAACGGTACTCTACTATCGATTATATCCATATCCATCAGTCAGGTGATAGAAAAATGCTCGGAATATAGCCAGCCCTTATGCATAGATTTCATTGATTAAGAAAAAGCATTTGACTCAATTGAAACCTCGGTGGTGATGCAGGCATTGCGATATCAGGGAGTAGACGAGCCGTACGTGAAAGTGCTGGACGATATATATAGTGGCTGCACAGCAACCATATTTCTGCTTAAAGAAAGTAACAAAATTCCCATAAAGAAAGGTGTTAGGCAAGGAGACACAGTCTCCCCAGTACTATTCACAGCTTGCTTAGAGAAAGTATTCAGAGACTTGGAATGGGAGCATTTAGGGATAAGGGTAGATGGAGTATACCTGAGTAATGTGCGATTTGCTGATGACATTGCCTTGCTAGCAACTCGGTGGATGAACTGCAAATAATGATTGATGGCCTAGAGAAGAAAAGTAGAAAGGTAGGCTTGAAAATCGATATGCAGAAGACTAAGGTAATGTTCAACAGCCTCGGAAAGGAGCAGCAGTTTACATTAGGTAGCGAAGTACTGGAAGTAGTAGGCGAATATGTCTACTTAGGACAGGTAGTAACCGCAGATACGGACCATGAAAAGAAAATAACAATAAGAATAAGATTGGGATGGAGCGCATTTGGGAAGCACTCGCCGATTATGACTACCAGCTTACCGGTATCGCTCCAGCGGAAAGTATACAACAGTGGCATCTTACCTGTACTCACCTATGGAGCTGAAACGTGGAGGCTAACCAAGAGAGTTCTACTTAAGTTGAGGACAACCCAGAGGGCTATGGAACGAAAAATGGTAGGGGTAACATTAAGAGATAGGAAGCGTGCAGAGTGGGTCAGAGAAATAACTCGTTACCGACATTCTAGTGAAAATTAAGAAGAAGAAATGGGCATGGGCACGACATGTAGTGCGAAGAGAGGATAACCGATGGTCGCTTATGGTAACAAACTGGATTCCAAGGGAAGGAAAGCGTAGCAGTGGGCGGCAGAAAGTTATGTGGGCGGATGAGGTTAAGAAGTTCGCACGGGTCAAGTGGATGCAGCTAGCGCAGAGCCGGGTTAAGTGGAGAAATATGGGAGAGGCCTTCGCCCTGCAGTGGGTATAGTCAGGCTGATGATGATGATGATGATGATGGTGCTCGCACTGAGCTGAAGACGTTCCGCTAGACAGGATGAATTATGTCGGGGTTCAACTGTGTAATCTCCGAGTGTGAGCGGAGCTGCAGCAGACAACCCACCAGGAGCGGACATGCGCTGGTAGGGAGAAGAGGGAAGATCAAAGAGAGGGAGCGCGCCGGCGCCAGTCGTGCGAGCGCGGCAGCGCTGTCCGCATGGTTTTATATGACACCGTTGGAATTCCTCAGAGGTTCACTGGAGTGACTGGGCGCTGCTCAGGCGTGGGAACGAAGAATGGGTACGCTGCCACGGCTTAGGCTGGCGCAGCTGCGTCACAAACAGCCGCCTGTCTAACAATGCTAGAAAGAACATACCGTTTTTGCCAAAAGTAACAAGGCTTAATTATTAATCTCCTGTGCGGAAAAAAGCCCATCACTCTTATCTGTAAAGACAGTTTTTTGCCTTTTTAAATAAATCAAGGGCTCCCAACTCGGTAGAGAAGGAAACCCAGAAGTCTGGTAACTTTTGGCAAGGACGGTACGTTTTTTTCTAAACTATTAGAGCGAACAAACTTAATTTCTAGATTGAAATACCCTCGGTCTGATTGCAATGTGTTTCGATAATATTCCTAAAAAGCATGGGGAGAAGAATTTAAACACCTGATTTTAAGCCGAAATAGCAAAAATATTCGAAGGCCGTTCATGAGAGTTATACACGCACGCGCTTATACAGCTTTCGGACAAAAATAATTCCCTTGAAGAGCAGCATGACCAGGCAACAATAATATGACAAATATTTCGGTGGTGAGGACGCATTCATCTTTTTTGTTTTTAAAACAAGAAATTCATTGACACTTACTTCCAGTTTCCAATTGTGGGGTTTCTATGCTTCATGCTTCTTTAATATTTTCTCTTTTAGGTCTTTACAAGGAAATGCAAAGTCCGAACTAGTTACCAGCTGCCACAGCAAGTCCACAACTTGTAGTGAAATGTTGGGCAGCGTGCAATACTATTGAATTTAAATACACTTCCTTCCAGAACAACTGAGAAAGTTAGATTTTTTTTCTCTGCCATGCGAAGGTAGAGAACGTGCAGGAAATAATGCTTTGATTTTTTAATGTGGGGGATCTACATTTTGACTATGAGCTATGCTGCATCAACAGCCTAATGGGTTTGTTCATTATTCGTATCTTGCTGAAACACTCAAAGCAGAGCACGCCGACATTTAGCAATCAAGTGCAAGTTTATGGCTGATGTAAATTACAACACAAAGTATGCTGCAGCTAGCCCGTCTTCTGTGCTTACAAGACCACCTACGGCGGAATACAGTCGTTGCTGGCGCCTCATTCAGGAGTCAGCTAGCGTTCATGACGAAACGGTGCAGCATTTGCCTTCAGTAGCACAATCTCTTCGACCTTTGTTTTCCAAAATTTGGTCTTTTCTTTCACCACGCAAGTGAAATAGTGCATAAATAAAGCATTTATGTGTCTATTGCTAGTTGTGGACAAAATGTTTCAGGATGCGGATGTAAAACCTCATCGCAACAAATTAAGCCGGGCTGCCAGCCTATAGCATATATGATTTTCAAGATTGTGCGTCTTATTGGTCTACTGCAGATTGCAGAAGTGCATATGCTTCTATACTGCACCGTATTGTGTTTCTATACATAAGGAGAGAACGTTGTCAGCTTAAACAAATTATGCATCTGTGCTGTTGCGATTTTATTAAGGAGGGCGATGAAGTATTCCTAAAATTTTGATGTATGAGTGGCTTCACGCATCACGCTGAAGACATATAGAAGGAATGGTAGGTTCTGTAATTGCAGCGCGTTCCTCCTCTGTACTAAATGTCTTCACAGTTGAGAACAGCGCCACAGTCGGGCATTTCTAAGCGCTTCGTAGACGGCGTAAGCCACGCGTCCGACCCTAAAGCAATATTGCACGAAGCATGCCCTGCTTGCATGCGTAGTGCCTACCAATTATTCATTTCAGGGCTTTCTAAATGTCTTGGCTAAAGAATACCTGCCTTTATCCCATGGCATGGATTTGTCAAGATAATGAAGCCTTAGGCGGGCACGGGTTAAGCCGCCGGTGCAATGGGGATGACCCTATAGCAACCGTGCCCTTACCGCCAAAGCCATTTTTCTTGAATAGATGTTCTCTACTACTCTTACTATATCGTTGACTATGTATAAAGCATACTTGAAAGTGATTCCGAAGGCCACGACAGTATTGTTCGGGATATTAAAAATATATCAGAATATACATGTTGTGAATTGATCGTTTTTATCTGCAAGCCAATTCCGGCCAACACTTGTCATGTTATGTGCAATGTTTTTCCAGCCGTCAAAACTCGGTGGACAATATCGACCCCTATAACCCAGTAATATTCATAGTTGTAAAGTGCCCAAAACTGGCGGGGCCACATCAACCACTGTATGCGAAAATGCATTCAGTGAAGATAAGCCTATTAAAAGGATTATTACAATCAATGAATACAATGATGTGTGCAATATTAGTAAGCCATCGCCGCTGCCCAAAAACCCATGATGGATGCAATATTGGGAAACCATCTCAACTAGTAGTAAAATATTGACCATCATATGACAGTAAATCTTTCGAGATGACAGGCCATCTGGCAAGAAAATATGGATTAACCTATGTAACGATGTAGGGTATTCTGACAAGCCATTACACTTCGTCAGACAACATCGACAACTGTAATATTATATATAAAATGCTGGGAAGCTGAGATGACTGGCAGGAAAATATTTACCAATGTATGCCAAGATACATCCGATGCTGACAATCAATACCGGCATCGCAATATTCACCAACGTATGCCATGACAGGTGCAATGCTGGCCAGTAGCCACAGCTCATTGGGTGATATTGCCCATTAGAACCAACAAGTATACATTGTTCGGAAGCCAGTAAAACCGGTGGAATAACATTAACCAATATATCCCAAGATATAAATAAATGTCTACAAACCAGCTATACTGGCAGGACAATATTTGCCATTCGATTTCATCATCCACCATTTTATCTGCAGATATACAGAATGTTGGGAATCCGTCACAATTGGCAGGGGGATATTGACCAATGTATGTCAACATATATTCGATGTTAACAAGCCGCCAAAACTGGGAGGAAAATATTTACCAATGCATGCCATGATATGCTAAATGCAGGCCAGAGGCCACCACTCATTGGGCAATATCGGCCACTGGAACTGAAGATGCATACAATGTTGGCAAACCACTAAGACTGGCGGATAATATTTACCAATTATGACCAAGCTATATTCAATGTCGACGAGCCATATATGTTAACAGGAAAACACTTGCCAATGTATGCCATGATTCGCTAATTATGGGCAAGACATTGCCGATGGCTGGGTAATATTGGCCATCATATTGTCACAATGTGAAGTCTCTGATCAGAAGTCACCGCGGGACACAGGAGTAACAGAAGTCACAGTGCGGCAGGAAACTAGCAGGCCCGCTTCGACAGAAGAACTTCAGTTTCTTCGCCTCGAGGAGATGAACGTCGGTTTCTTCGCCTCGAGGAGGCACACGCTCGCGATCAGCACAGAGGGAAGATAAATAATGCAGCGTGTCATTGCCCCCCCGGGTACAAGAAGCATCGCCCCGATGCTGGAAGTGTGGGTAGAGATATAAACAAACAAACAAAGCAACCATTGCACGAAGCGCAGTTGCTCGCGCACAGAAAGAGTCAACACTATCGGTCGTAATATGGTTTCAGGCGGACCACGTGGACCACGTCCGGGAGCGCGGAGCGTCGGGACTTTTTAAATCCATCAGGAACAACCTCATAGTTTAGGTCCCCAACTTGGCTTACCACTTTGTACGGGCCAAAGTAACGACACAGCAGTTTCTCACCGAGGCCTCGTCGACGTACAGGAAGCCAAACCCAGACACGGTCTCCAGCTGTTTACCGGGCGTCACGGTGTCGGAGGTTGTATCGTTGGGCATTGCGGCGTTGCTGATTCTGAATTCGCAGCCTGGCCAGCTGACGGGCCTCTTCGGCGAGGTGCAGAAAGGTGTGAACATCTGCTTGTTGGTTGCCGTCGTCTAGATGTGGTAACATGGCATCAAGCATTGTGGTCACTTCACGGCCATGGACCAGACTGAAAGGTGTCATGTTAGTTGTTTCCTGGACCGCTGTATTGTATGCAAAGGTAACGTACAGGAGCACTTCATCCCACGTTTTGTGCTCTACGTCGACGTACATTGAGAGCATGTCAGCGAGTGTTTGTTCAAGCGTTCGGTCAAGCCGTTCGTTTGAGGATGGTAAGGTGTCGCCTTCCTGTGTTCAGTATGACTGTGAATTAAAATATGCTGCAGCAATTCGGCTGTAAATGCGGCTCCTCTGTCAGTAATCAAAACCTCCGGTGCGCCATGGCGCAGGACAACGCAATTGATGAAAAACTTTGCAACCTCTAAGGCAGTACCGTTGGGTAGAGCGGAGGTTTACGCGTATCGTGTAAGGTAATCCGTAGCAATAATGACCCACCGGTTACCGGAGTGTGAAAGGGGAAATGGTCCCAGCATGTCCATGCCAATCTGCTGGAAAGGCCTCGACGGTGGGTCTATTAGCTTCAAGATTCCGGTGGGCTTAGTCGGCGGCACCTTACGACGCTGACAGTTGCGACACGTTTTCACATAGTGTGAAATGTCTAAGTTAAGTCGAGGCCAGTAGTACTTTTCCTTGAGCCTTGCAAGCGTGCAGGTGACTCCCAAATGTCCAGAGGTTGGCTTATCATGGCAAGCTTGTAAGATTTCATCACGTAGACACATAGGTACAACAATCAGGTATGGCGTTTGGCTGGCGGAAAAGTTTTTCTCATGAGGACACCATTGCGCACACATAACGATGACAGAGCACGCTTGAAAGCTCTCGGAGCGGTTGTACATGCATCGTTTAGATAGTCCATGATGTGCCGAAGTTCGGGATCTGCAGATTGTCTTTCAGCGAGGCACTCTGTGCTGATGGCATTTAACAGTATGGCCTCATCAGGAATTTCATCTGCGGGGGGATCTACAGGGGCACGTGAGAGGCAGTCGGCGTCCGAATGCTGACGGCCAGATTTGTACGTGACAGTTATGTCGAATTCCTGTAATCGTAGACTCTATCTTACAAGACGGGTTGAAGGGTCCTTTAGGGTTGCAAGCCAACATAGGGCATGGTGGTCAGTCACTGACTTGAATGATTTCCCGTAAAGGTATGGCCGGAACTTCGACGTCGCCCACACAATGGCTAGACATTCTTTCTCTGTTGCAGAATAGTTCGATTCGGCTTTAGATAGACAGCGACTGGCGTAAGCGATTACACGTTCTTGGCCGCCCTGGATTTGAACTAGAACGGCGCCCAGGCCTATGTTGCTTGCATCGGTGTGAAGCTCCGTGTCGGCGTTTTCGTCGAAGTGAGCCCATATGGGAGGTGTTTGTAGGCGGCGTTGAAGCTCTTTGAATGCTTGTTCCTGTGGTGCGTCCCAAGTGAAAGGCATGTCTGTCTTTGTCATACGTGTTAGGGGCTCGGCGAGTCGAGCGAAATCTTTGACGTAGCGCCGGTAGTAGGCACATAAGCCAAGAAATAGTCGAACAGCTTTCTGGTCTTTGGGCGGCGGGAAGTTGGCAATAGCTGTGGTTTTCTCTGGATCCGGCAGGACACCAGCGTGGCTTACGACGTGCCCCAAGAACTTGAGCTCCGTATAAGCAAAATGACACTTCTCGTTCTTTAGCGTAAGGCCAGAGGATGTTATGGCTTGCAAAACAGTTTCAAGGCGCCGAAGGTGCTCCTCGAACGTTGGAGCGAAGACCACAATGTCGTCAAGGTAAACGAGACATGTCTGCCACTTGAGATCTGCAAGTACGGTGTCCATGAGCCATTGGAAAGTAGCCGGAGCAGAGCAGAGACCAAAGGGCATAGCCTTGAACTCGTGGAGCCCATCCGGAGTAATAAACGCCGTTTTCTCGCGGTCCCTCTCATCTACCTCTATTTGCCAGTATCCAGATTTCAAGTGCTTTGAAGTGAAATATTTCGCGGAGCAGAGACGATCCAGAGCATCGTCGATGCGTGGCAGGGGATAGACGTCTTTCTTTGTAACTTTGTTTAGCCGGCGGTAATCCACACAAAACCTCAGCGTACCATCCTTTTTCTTCACAAGAACGACAGGTGCAGCCCATGGACTCCGCGAGGGCTGGATGACATCGTCGCGAAGCATCTCTTTCACTTGGCGGGTGATAACGGCGCGTTCAGTCGGAGACACTCGGTAAGGTGACTCTCTGAGAGGTGGCACGGTATCATCCGTAATAATGCGATGCTTGGCGAGATCGGTTCTGCCAACGCGTGAAGAGTGGGAGAAGGTCGCCCGATAGCGCTGGAGGAGCTGGTTCACTTGGCGATGCTGCAGTTGAGAAAGCGCAGGGTTTATGTCGAAGTGTAAATCGGTGGTAGGCCTCTCCATTTCGGTCAATGACAGCGTCGCAAGTCCAGAGGATTTTCGAACATGCGTGATACCGCAAATATGGGCCACTACAGTCCCAGTGCTTAAATTCTGGTGCTCACCGCCAAAATTTGTGAGTAGGAGGTCTGCTTTGCCGTCTTCGAGGCCAACGACTCCTCTGGCTACAGCAAGACTGCGTTCGAAAAGTAAGATCTGTTTACTCTCCACGACACCTTCAAATTTTCGCAGTGTATTCGCAGCCACAGACGTCATCACGCTGGAACGGGGCGGAATAGTGACGTGATCATCAAGGATGTGCAGTGCTGTCGGTCGCTCTGAAGCACTGTGTATTGCGTTCTCAGTCGATAAGGTCACTGACTTAGTCTGCAGGTCGATAACGGCTCCATCCTCTGCTAAGAAATCCATGCCAAGGATGACGTCGAGGGAACACTGGACAAGTACAACGAAGGTTGCTAAGTACGTTTCTTCTTGCACAGTTACCCTAGAAGTGCAGGTACCGGTCGGCGTTATCAAGTGGCCTCCGGCGGTACGAATTTGTGGGCCTGTCCAGGGTGTAGTCACCTTTTTCAGAGTGGCGGCGAAAGGCCCACTCATCACAGAATAATCGGCGCCGGTATTCACAAGCGCTGTCACGTCGGTTCCGTCCACTGAAATGTTCAGGTCGGCGGTTACGGCTGTGGTGTTGCCGGAACGTTGCGGGGTCCGGTCACGGCAGCGGTGTGGTACTAGCTGATTTCGTGTCGTCGGAGAACTGGAGCGCCGAGGCAGCGGATCATTGTGGGGCGCGTCGTGTCGTGAAACGGAGTGGCCATCCGGTTGCAGCGGTGGAGGAGCTTGAGAATTTCGTCGATGAGCAACCTTCCCTCCAAAGGTTGCCGCGTCTAGTTTTCCCGATGGGGGCTAGGGGAGCGGACCCGCGTCAGGCCGGCATTACCACGCGTCTGCGAGGAGTATTGGCGCGGTGAAGGCGACCGCGAGTAGTCATAGGGCGTTCCGGATGATTCAGCCAAGTACGCGTCAATGGCAGGGGGTCGTTCACCACGCTGCGGCTTTCGCGCGTCGGCGCTAAATCCCGGCAGACCCATTCGTCGGTAACAGCAATCGCGGAACAGGTGACCAGCTTCGCCACAGTGGAAGCACAGCGGGCGATTATCGCGAGTGCGCCAGACGTCGCTTTTGCGTGGACGCACCTGAGAAATTGGAGCGGGAGGTGCTTGACGAGTGTATGCAGGGGCTGCTTGGTGCTGACTGGGAGGTGGATGCTGACTGGGAGGTGGACAGGCACGACGAGTGACTGCGGCGTAGGTCATGGCCTGCTGTGGTGGCATTGTCGGGAGTGGCTCGGGTGGGTTGAGTGCCTGGTTGACCTCTTCCCGAACCATCTGAGAAAGGCTGGATACTTGAGGGGGTGCTGCCGTCGAAAATAGTTTTTTGCAGCTCCTCGCGTACGATGGCCCGTATGGTCTCACGGAGCACGTCAGTGCTACCAGTGTCCGCGATAGCGGCAGCAATAGGGATGGACGGCCGCTCGTAGTGCTTAGATCGCATCTCTAGAGCCCTCTCAATGGTAGTGGCCTCGGATACAAATTCCCCGATGGTCTTGGGGGGACATCGCACTAATCCAACGAAGATCTGTTCCTTAATTCCCATCATGAGATAGCGAAGTTTTTTTTTTCTTCGGACATGTTTGGATCAGCGCGACGGAATAGCCTCGTCATGTCCTCGAAGTAAACGAGGACGCTCTCGTTAGGGAGCTGAACTCTCGTCTGTAGGAGCAGCTCGGCGCGTTCTTTCCGAAAAACGGTGGTGAAAGCTTGCAGGAACTGGTCCTTGAAGGAACTCCACGTTGTGATAGTAGTCTCATGATTTTCAAACCATGTACGAGCTGCACCGTCGAGCGAAAAAAATACATGCTGCCGTTTCTGGTCGTCGCCCCAGCGATTGTACTGTGCTACTCGCTCAAATTTATCTAGCCAGTCATCCGGGTCATCGCCGGGAAAGGCTTGGAAGATGGGTATCTCCCGCGGCTGCTGCAACACAAAGGAGGGGGCAGTGGTGTCTACCTGCTTCATTACGGGTGGTTGTGTTGTCTCCGAAGGTGGTGCTGGAGAAGATGGTGGCGGCCTCGCAGTACGAGAAAATTGTAGAGGCGCGAATTCAGGATCAAGCCCTCGAAGCCGTCGGCTACTCTGATGGGTAGGCGTAATCTCGATGGTAGGAGATCCTTGAGGGCTGGAGTCTCGGCTAGTTGGAGGTGTTCGGAGCATGGGTTGCGTTACCCAGCACCTCCACCAGATGTCACGCTGCGAAGTCTCTGATCTGAAGTCACCGCGGGACACAGGAGTAACAGAAGTCACAGTGCGGCAGGAAACCAGCAGGCCCGCTTCGACAGAAGAACTTCAGTTTGTTCGCCTCGAGGAGATGAACGTCGGTTTCTTCGCCGAGGAGGCACACGCTCGCGATCAGCGCAGAGGGAAGATAAAGAATGCAGCGTGTCAATATATTTTTGTATATACAATTTTGGCAAGCTATTATATACACAATGTCATTATCGCCCATTGATAGCCCATGAGTGCCAATCAAAGGGGAACATGTAAATCACTGGTCCACGAGTGGTCAATATTATCGCACGGTTCTACCATTATTGGTAGCGCATTGGCAATATCGGGCCACTGGTGGACCACAAATCGATAATAAATTTACGATGTCAGGCCGGTCGCATGTGCTACCTGGGTTAGTTTTAACACATCGAAATAAACGAGAACAAAAGTAAAAATTGAAAGTACAAAAAAAAAGAAAATTTTCTAAGCGAACAAAGGGCTCTAACTTTGTTAACGCGGCCGAGTCACATGTCTGAGAGTTCAATACCTCGATAAACTTGTGAGTAGGTTCACGAAAGTGCATGCGTGCGGGCCGCACTTTCATATCACAGCATCAACCGGCCATTTGGGGAGATCGATACGCAATGGTGGCCCACGAGCATAATTCAAAACTACCGCTATTTGCATTACCTGTTGGCAAATAAAATTCCTTACGAGCTGAGCGGTAATTCTTTTGTTAGTCCTATGTAGCACGTCCAAATAATAAACCCCTTCCCAACAGTGCGCAAATATGTTACTTTCATTTCTTGTTGTATACTGGTGTGAAAATTGGATCCCCATGGTAGGAAAAAGTCATTTTTTCTTGAAGACACATTAGAAATAAAGTTATGGTATGTAGTTTGAGAAAGAAATTGCTTGTTGCCGGTAGGACTGGCATCTTCTCAACTCTCTTTAAAACATTACTGCCTGGACCACTAGACTAAAATGCCCTGCACTTGGGTTCCGGAAACTTTGTGTCCCATAAGTCTCCATACAATGTTTCTCGCTGAACATTGCTTAGGTAATCCTTTGGAAACCTGGAAGTCTGAAATTTGATACTGGAAACCACTTCTTTGGCGAAACATTAAATGCCTCCTTTCATATATACCGCTCTGAAACAAAAGCGGGCAAGGCACTCCTAAGGCTGACTTGGCACACAGCACGAAAAAAAAAGATGTTTAATGTTAGGTTGAAACATGAACCTTTTACCATCTGCCGCATGACCCAATTGGTAAGCCCCAGTCCCCCCCTCCCCCACCTTGATTTACCTGAAGAAATCTGTCCGATTTGAACTCTTACTGTGTTGGCCCAAATAGACTGGAAAAATTTGCCGACAATTACGTTACTTTCTAATGCGAAATTTGAGCGCAGCTCATCAGCTGTTCAAGCTTTTAAATTGATTGAGGCAAGACATTCGAGCAAGAGATGTAGTACAACTACAGACAACATATAGGCGGGCGGTTCGCAGTGGCGAATGGCGGCTATGCGTTTAGGCTTGGGCGGTAAGCATATCGACATCCGCCGCCACGGATCCGGCACTCTTATTGCCGCCGCACAGAGATGGCTTGGAGGAGGAGCGAAGAGAGCAGTTTAGTTATCGGGAGGTCGTGAGAGGCAGCGCGTAGGGGCAGAGGAAGGTTGCGCGGCGAAGAGATAGCAGCGACAAACTGATGCCGCTGACGCGGCTAGCGAGTCAATTCATCCTGGCTCTGACCCAGGCAGCACACCAACATCGCACAAACCCCGGCCCAACGTGGACAAAAATTGGTACCAGCATTGACGTAACACTTGTTTTTTGAGAAATTACTGCATTTTTATATATTGGCCCGGCTTATATGCCAACATTTCACCTGTCTTGGCACTGCCAACATAGGCTATCAGCTGGCTGTGCCCCTAGTGTCACGTATTGGCATGCCACTAGTATTCATTGGCACATGTGACATTGGCAATAAACCGGCCGTGCCGCTAGTATCACATATTATCATATTTATTAGCATGCAACAAGTATTCATCGGCACACATGTGGCATTGGCACTACCACTGTTAAGCCACCTTTAGCCATGCAGTTATTTCACCCTTGTCCTTACTGCTGCCATTTGCTTAACTGTCACTCTGACAATTGTGATTTTCTTATGCAGTCATTTCCCAATACCACCTTGCATGTCATCTCCCCAAGGAGTCATAAAAACAATGCAATTAAATGAGGCAAGCAAAATATTTTCCGAAAACATTTTATTGAGAGCTCATATACATGTACATGCCACAAGGACATCAGAGGGCCAAAATGCAGTGCAGGAGGCATTAGGTACAGGTTTAATATGGGAGAGGCTAGTAGGTGTAATTGGAAACAGGGCACTAAGCGGCACATGACCAGGTAGTGCAGGTAGAGGTGATGGGGTGCAGTGTGCTTTGGTCATGATGGAAGGGGCTGGACATGTTGAGCAGGGTTGATGCACTATAGCCTTGTAGTGCGAAAGTGGTTGCAGGAATAGGAGGCTGAGCATGGGTGCATTCCAGGGCAGTGTCCACCATGGATAGAAAACGGCAGTGGACTGTGTTGAGCATGATAGTTGGCAGTGAAGGGTCAATGGGTCAAGTGATGAGGTTGAGGGGGCGGGGGAAGCGCATGGCCCAGGTAGTAAGCTGGGCATCCCGCAGGAAACAACCATTCAGGAACAGTTTGTTGAGGAGATTAGCCCGTGGGTCTTACAAATGACATCTGCACAGAAGACAAGCATATATCACAATAAGATCTAAACTCACCTTCTCAACACTTATCCAAACACATATTTGAAGTCTGGGTGCTCTATACGATTGAGTGCAAAATACAGAACCCCGTTATAGTAAAGCCTCTGATATAGTAAAGTGAAACTGAAGTCCCAGTTCATCTTCCATAGGCAACTGTGCATTTTCCCCCTTTATAGTAAAGATGTTTTTTGTAAAAATCGGTTAAAGTGCTTCTGGCCATGGCGGCGACTCCCGCGCACTATCTAGAGTCGCGAGGCCAAGGCTTTTTTTTTGTATTTGAAAACAGAACAATGACCCCGAGTGTTCGTTTAGGTGGCTTTATTACTAGCCGTAGAAGCAGTCAGAAGAAGCCTACTTTACAGAAGCCTTGGAACCGTGAGGGAAAGCGCGCAGCGCGAAGAAGAAAACAGTAAAGATGTCTACAAGCATAGCAAGGAGGCAGCGTGTTCCATTCAGAAAGAGAAGGAGTAAAGGTGCAGTAGGAAATAGGGAAGGGAAAGAAATGGGTCAAAATTCACTGCAATGTGCAGTACAAATCATGAGGCAGTGGTGGCAGAAAGTGGAGGTGCAGCGAGTAAGGTCTTGCAGCACTCGAGTGCCATGCGAATTTATCATTTACTGCCTTTTAAAAAACAGAAAGAGCAAAAAGGGACACCATGTTCATGCAAGGCTTCAATTTTTACACGAAATCGAACTTTGTTGCATTCGTAATCACGTCTTCATGCTTCAGAGTTACTTCCACAAGATGTAGAGAAATTTTATATTGAAAAAATTACACGAAGAGATGATAAAAGCGAGATGAAAGGTATTTAGGTTTTTTTCATTAAGCAACAAGACGTGTTCAGTGAGTGCCTATTTAACTAGTAGACAGCACTTTCAGGACCTTGTAATCAAAGAGCACTGATACGGTAAAGACCATGATATAGTAAATATTTTCGCTGGCCTCAGTGGCTTTACCATAACGGGGTTCTGCTGTTCATATTGAAGGCCTATTGCCACACAATCTTCTTTTTGAACACTTTGCGACAGGTTTCTGGGCCTGCAAGGGCATGCAGCATCTTATGACATAGGGATAATAAACATATATGCAAAATAATATCCATTCCAGATACAAAAGAAAGATATTTGGAAGGAAAAATCAGTTTCCGGCAAACCGATAACTTCAGGTGGGTGCTTAGTGTTCATATAGAATTACAGTTCCTGAAAATATGACGGTTCAGGTTCCAGTACTTTCAATTTTTAAACAATTCTTAAACATTCCTGCAATAGACAATATGGATTACTAAGCATGCAAAACTGGATATTAAAGAACACATTAATGAATATTTTCCTGCAGTAGACCACTTACAGGCACGCATACATTACTGCGGCCAGAATAAAGAAATAATTGCCCTGACAGAATCAAGCAAGCTATCTTCAATCAGCTAACTGAGGGAGATGTGTACATCGCAGATATTCTCAAGGCTGTGCACGCATATAATATTTTTCAAGATAACCGTACCATTTCAAGTTTCAGCTTTTTAGTTTTCACAGCTTTATAGCTTGCTGCATTCTACTATAAACAATTGCCTTTCTTGTAATGTACCAAGGAATAGTTTTCATACAGTGCTCATTATAAATTAAAGACACCAGAACAACATGCACACATACAAGAAAAGAAGAACGGGACAGAGCGTCATTCACAACTGATTTATTGTGCAGAATGAAGTACATATATATCTCACTGCCGGCATATGCGCAAGGAACCCATTCAGCATCATGTAGTTTAAGATAAGATATGTTCAAGAAGCACATGCCTCAAGCCACAGCCTCTTTCTCTGAAAAAGCATTTCTCTAACATAGCTTATCTTAAACTACATAATGCTGAATGTGATGTAGCTGAATGTGTTCCTTGCGCATGTGCCGGCAGTGAGATATAAATGTACTTTGTTCTGCACAATAAATCAGTTGGGAGTGGAACTGTGTCCCGTTCTTTTCTTGTGCGCGTACATTGTTTTGGCGCCTTCAGTTTATAATAAATAAACACGAACAAGCCCAACAAGAAGTTCTAGTAATCATACAGTGCATTCTTGTTCAGCTAAAATTATTACAGTCAGCCTGCAATGAGCAATTGAGCAAGTACTAGAAATTTACTTTGCATAGGCAGGAAAATGTTATGCTAGATCTGAGTACAATGATATCGTACTTACTTATCAGCTAGAAGCCTACCAGATATGCATTTTCCCTCATCACAGCTAATCATATGACCGTACCATCGGCAACCTTCCACGTGCAAGATTATATTCAATTAGGCATACATGGGTGATTTTATGACAAAGTAACAGGTATGGTGCTCGGGCATCTGATTTCTTCAAACGAATTCATAGTAATTGTTGGTATAGAAAATAGTAATCTGCCTGAATATCTGAGGCCAAATATTATTTTCATTGCTTAAGCACACATTAAAATACAATGCTTGATGTGACTATGGGATCATCAAAAACGGTACATCTAGCATGACAGTGATTTTTCACTTTCACCCTATCACACGTTGCTTGAAAAACCAGTTTATTCCTGGGCTGAAAAGTTGTTTCGCACACATTTTATATTTCAGTATCTATAAAATGTTGATATTTTGTGAATATATTTCAAGATCAAAATTTCTTAACAACCTCATAAATTACTTTTTTTTTCAAACATTGACAATATTTTGTAATCAAATTAAAAATAAGATTGTGTCTGGAGAAATAGTATTGTTTGCAGAACTGTCACAAACCCCCGCCTTTACGGTCAAAAGAGGTGCGGGATCCCCTTTACGATTACCCGTCGTTCCTCTATGAGGGTTGTGAACACATTTAAAAGTTAGGCCGGTCAACCCGTGAAGCACGTGTGTCGGTGTGTGATTGAGGAATAAGTACAAATAGGTCACTTTCTTTTACAAACAATTGAAGGTTTATAAATAGCAGACCAAAATTACACTGATAATAATAGAGTAGAATGAAAGAGAATACAACGCCACGACAAGATATTGATAAAGACGAAGAAATAAATGATAAGAGAAAAAAAATAACCCGACAATGAACAAAACACTGTGATAAAAAATATGAAGACTATAAAGATAATAAAGCAGGTATTTCAGATATTATAAGTATGAGCAAAAGTTACATAAGAACACAGCGTAAAATACTACTAAGTCAGGTCAAAAGTTAACAAAGCGAAAATAATGTTCGATTGAACAACAGTCCGTGGCGAATGAAATTCTCACGTCTTTCTTGTTTGCTGAGGCGTCGAAGGCTGTGTTGCTCGGTAGCGGCGGCCGTACAGGTGCAGAGGACGATGCGTCGATCGCGGGCCCGAAGAAACACAATACGCTTTCGGAGCACCGCGGAGTGGCCGGAAGTTTGAATCTTCCCAAACGCACTGGTGAGGGCGTGCTGCTGTCGGTTATTTTATACCCTCGGCCGACTACGCAGCAGCCGCGTCAAGGACAGGCGGTCGCTGCCGCATCGGCTTGTCGAATCTTGTCCAGAGGAGCGACGGAGTCCCGTGAATTTCGCTCTATATTCCAGCCATAAGCTCCCGCATCTTCCGCTGTATAATAGGTGAAGCAGCTTGTGACAAGAACAAAACAGCACATACGCAAAAAAGCACCGATATCACTCAAATTTAACGTGCAATACACGAACTGAGAGTTCACCTAAAATTGCAAGTATAATAGCCCTGTGTACATGGACTCGACAGCACCGGGTTGAATTAGCGTTGAGTAAGCAAGGTCATCATTCTCGACCTGGCTGATGTCTATATGAACTCGCTTTCTAGTGAGTAAGTATCGTGGCAGAGCGTAGCATCGAGATTCGAAGTTATTGTGCAAGTTCTTTCTCGTATTTGTTCCCACTGTCTTTTAATACCGAGAGCTTCGATTATTTTTTATTGTTGATGAGCGCTCAAAAGCATTCATTTCGAATGACGCTCGTCGCCGCTCCAGAGGCTTTTTCATACCCCAGAGTTCCCCATAACTAGACTCCCTGACTGGACAGCGTGTAGATGCCTTTAGATAAGCGGGTCAAGCGAATTAACCTACCCCCTGCAAGCGAGTTAACGCAACCCGCTCCGCCGCCTATTTTACTCGACCCGACTGTGTATACATGAACCCCACAACTGATTTTTCACTCGACAGATGTACTCGACCCAATACTGCCGAGTTCATGTATACAGGGGTGGAACGCACGTGTAACAAGTAGCAATGCTGCTAAGAATCCAATCTGCTTTCTTCTGGCTCCTCATCCAGTTTTCTAAAAAAATATCTTGTCTGACAAAGGAGGATATTTGGAGTTAAGCAGCTAAGCAACACAAGATCCATATGCTTGCTCTAACGCATGACTCCTCAGTGCACTTACAGTTGCAATTTGCTTGGTAATGTGGCAGTTCACTAAACCGTCTGACTAGACATGACAATCAAAAAAATAATCGGGGGATCATTTCTACTTTTATTAAGACATGCAAAAGCTTTTTGGTTGTTGACATAGCATTCAGAGACTGCGGGAGTTGGGCAGTTTTATACGTCTTATTTCGTTTGGCAGTTGCAAGGGGATGTAGAAAAAGAAATATGAGTAGGGAATATAAGGGGTGACAACATCCCGAAATGAAACTAATGGACCAATGATGCACGCTGCGTATCTTAAGTGACGTCACTGGTAACATCAAACACAGAAAATCGTCCTTGAGTATGACAAATTTGAAGCCCAGGAGGTGAGTTGGTTGTGGGCAAGTAGTTGGTAAAGGGCAGTCCACCTGAGAGGTAGGCGGCAAGATCACTGCCACCCATTATGGGGAAAGCCCTGGCAAGCATGCCGGCAAAGCTGCACATATATAAGAGCAATAAATGCACACGGAATGCACGCCTGAATGAGCAGCTGCACTAATGATTTCCTTTTGTCTTGCCGCCCACCCCTCCTGCACTGTAAGCAAATCTGCCTCTGTTTTCCGAACACAGAAGCATATGCAAAAACAAGCAGAATGTTCTCTAAAATTTACAAACTTTGAACGAGTATTGCATGATGATCTCCTTTCTGCAAATGTCTTGCTCTGGGGTTACAGAATAAATTCATTGCAGCTGCGAATAAAGCGAGTTGGGAGCTAATGACGAATCTCAATGGCTTGGGAAGAGAATTATTTATAATTGTCACTTTTAGCAAATTACGTAGCCTGGTTTAGATCAAAGTAATATTACATATACATGGCTGAAGCCAGTGTAGGCAACCAGAAATGTACAAGCAGTCAGTAACTGCATGTCTGTATGAACAAATACATACAGTGCTGGCAGCAGTAATGAAGGGAGAGTGGAAGGCAAATAACCTGAGCAATACTGAATGGCTTTCTTCTCTGCAACCTCAATACAGGCTTCCTGCGAATTCTTGTAATGCAAGCATAATCAAGTATGCTAAATATTCCATCACTTAAAGCTCCTGCACTCCTGTGTTACGCAAATGACAACTACTTCGTCAGTTCAACAAGCTGTCTCTTATTGTGCTATTATAGCACAGGTTCACTCAATCATGCCTCAACTTGAAATAGTCACATACTGTTGAAATAGAGCAACGAAATATAGCACCAGATATTAGAGCACTACAAGGGACATGAACAATATTATTTTCTGCATACTGTGGGCAAGACTTCTGAACAAGTAAGTGTTGAGCTAAAAAGCCAGAAAACGTCATATAGCATGCAATCATATAGCAAAAAGCCAGCAGAGCATTTAAAGGCTTTATATAACGCAAAACAAAGGCAATGTGTCATACCTACCGAGGCAAGGTTTCCTTACACACAGCATGTTTTATGGCAAGGCTCCCACAGTTGTTGACAGGTTATGCAGGACCAAAATGCTGACGATGTTGTCTGCCTCACATTTAGGCAGCACCCCTTTGATGGCAGATGATTGCTGGTGCAAAAGCAGTGCGATGATACAAGTGGAGCAGCGTGACTGCGGGCGTTATAGAGCAAAGAGCCCTAAATGCCAGGAAAGAAAGTCTCCTTTAAATCGATGCCTCTAAATCATTATAACAGCATACCACGGCTCTTCTCTGTTTAGTTATACTATAGTTTCAATTAAAAGCTGTCTCAAAAAATGGACTAATCGCAACTCTATGTTACACATGGTATAACATAGCTGTGCCAGGGCGGTGGGGCGATCAGTTAGCATAACGACCGGAAAATGCATACTGATGTTTCATGCAGTCTTGATGCTGGAGCAAAGTGTCATGGTGCGAACAAAATTAAAAGCATGCACTGGCGCCAAACGCGTGCTACACAACCGACGCGACTAGAGGTGTGAACGGGCATAAATTTCGAGCCCGACCCGGGCCTCATGTACAAACCCGAACTCTGCCTGGAATGGAAATTGCCTGAGCCCACCCAGCGCTCACACCTAAGGCTCCGGCCCTGCTGGACATGCTATAACAGACCAGTTGCAAAACCTACAAGTCGGCTTCCCTGTGAGGCAGGAATTCGCACACAGTGGCGACAGAACCTGATTCAGGGATAATAGTTAGGTGCAGTGCATGCATCTACCACTGTCCATGCTGCTTGGGATGCAGTTCCCCACGCATAGGCCATTGTCAGAGAAAGGTTTTCGGGCATTCTTAACACTGGAATAATAGGGGGAGCACTGTCACCCTAGGGGTGAAGAAAGAAAATTTAGAAAAGAGACACTAACCGGAGATGGTAATAGTGGGGCGACAATGCGCTCGCGAATAATACTGTGACGAATGGGCAATAGGTGCGGGAATTACCCTACCCGTCAGGCGATGCGATAGCACTGCACCCAACTATTACCCCAGTCTATGCCCCCATTGCGCAGGAATGTCTGCCGCACCGGGAAGCTGACGTGTAGGTTTTGCAAATGATCTATTGCAGCTGAAGCAACCATACAGAAAGAAAAAAATAGGCGACAATCCCTGGCGATGCATCGCGTGACGACGACGCCAACGCCTGTCGCTGCCGCTGGTGCACATCGCACAGAGCGAAGGACCTCAGCGACCGAGACGCGTTTTCAGCCTTGCTTTCTTAGAGCCGCCTCTTCGTTTGATAAATGAGTACAGTTACGCTATATCCAGTTTCCTGCACCAAACAGCAACACTGATGAAATTTCATGAAAAGCGTCGAGACCCCCCCCCCCCCCCCCCCCCCAAAAAAAAATATGGTCCCAGCGCAGCGGCGTGCTACTATACTGCGATGCAGACATGATTGAAAGCAGTGGCGTTTTTCTACAACTTTCGAAAATTAGCAATATCTAGCCACACTGGCATTTTTTGTTTTGCCATACTACCCTACCAAGCTTTTACTAAACAGTCTCGATGCGCTCATATATGCACGGATCAGACGAAATAAGCATCTGCAAGATTTTAACTCATACCAGACTAGGGAAACAAACTGCATGCAAAAAAAAAACGAAAAAAAAACAATGAAGGTGAGTACCCCGAAGCATTTTGCGATTGGCTGCCTCGCGAGCTGGTTCCGGCCACATGAGCGATTTTATAAAAACCCAGAACCTGGGCGACAGCGCCGAGCGGCAATGCTTTAGCGGTCCTCAGCGCACTGCGCATCGTGCTGCCGCGAGACTCATGCGGTTAGCGTTTTATCGCACCAGACACGAGAAAATATGCTTTTGCCCGGACTCCGCCGACTCCGCCCGAGATCATCCGAGGGAACCCGAGCGGTCGAGCCACGCGACGGCTATACGCCGTTCCAGCCACTCTAACGCCGGGGATATCCGAAGTTGGCTTTTAGGGCTACGATGCCACGCAGTTGTTTATTTAGGAAATCAGTACTCTGCAAAACAGTAACGGTTTAACTTGACATAAGCTGCAAAATGATCGGCATCAAGTCGTGCACACTTGAGAACTACTTTTGCAACGTTAACAACGTAAGAAACATGCTAAAAGAAGACAAATCTCCCTAGCACATGGCTTACGCAGCCTGCAGCAACAATGAAATGTAAGACAACGCTTGTAATTTAAAAAATGCTCAATCTAAGAGGCTACTATTTTGCTCCAATATACACAAGCGCTTTATGAAATCTGAATGAAAAATTTGAAAACTTAGAAGGAATATTTCTTGAGGAAAGAAGTATTTTCCGTGCGCGGTGCCACCGAACGTCGAGCCGAGCGAACGAGTGGCCGTTGGATCGACGAAAGAACGGAGCGCCCTCTTTGAAACAAAATACAACTGTCGCCGTCATGCCGGCTAAGCGATTGTCGCGTCATCCTTCGAGCTTTTTAGTAATCGCTTTTTCTGCAGCAGCAGCATAGATGCGCTGCTGCTGCTACTCATCTATGTAGGGCTCTGTGCCAGCAGCAAAGCGCGTCGTCGCCCTGGAGAGGCGCCTAGCTGTTTTGTTTATAACACCCAAACCTGTTCAAGTTGTATTTTGTGAATGCTGTGTTCTACTACGAATAGTTTGCTCACTTTTAGTATACCAACGAAAATGCCTTTATACAATAGTGCTCAATCGAGTGGAATATTTCAATCACCCTGAAATGAAGATTTGAAGCAAGTTTGTTGAAAATTATTGAGCTAAGCATCTCAGTACCACGACTTTCCACCTCTTTATAAGCTAGTTGCATACTATGCTTACATTTTTTCTCATATATCCGCACCGTCAGCATCATTCTGTCTGCTAGATTAAGTCGTTTGTTGGCCCGATTCATTATGCGCTTGTTTCTTTCGCAAAGTTTAGTTTCTTGCGTACATTTTATTGGCCAAGAAAATGCAGTAAAAGCACATTTCTCTATGAAAACTTTTATGAGAGCCAGGAAATGTTTGTAAGAAGTCTCCAGTCTGTTAGCGTTCGTGATTTATTACTGCGCAATTTCTTCCCCTCGGCGGCGGCCGTCCGCCCCTTGGAGCCTAGTGGTGCGTCGTCCCGTCCACCGCTTTGGTGCACCTGCATGGATTTCGACGCGCGCATGCAACCTCGGACCTTGATCGCATCGTATGCGGTGAGAGAGTGCGATTCGGGGAACGACAGGAGTGTGAAGTGCGCGAGGACGGGATTGAGCGGTGCGTCAGCACGGAGAGCAGGCGGTGGAAAACTGTGCGAACGAGCGTGTGCGAAACAAAGATGTGTCATTGTAATCCAGTTGTTAACTGTGCGAACGAGCGTGTGCGAAACAAAGATGTGTCATTGTAATCCAGTTGTTAATATACCCAATGTACCTTTTCGTATTTTATTTATGTTTCCAGTCTTTTCTTTCACATTTTTTTTCGTTCTAATGCGAACAAGTCAGTTTACATGTGGGTATCTTCTCTCCATACACAATATTTGTAAAAAAAAACTACCTTCCCCGCGCATGCCTGTAACTGTTCCACCACGGAGGTAGTTAAAGAATAAATAGGCTTTGATACCGAATTAAGCTTAATTGTAAAACAACGACGGCTTTATTTAGTTTTTGAACTCTACAGTTATTCCTTCTTGCTATATGTAGCGCAAGCATTGTATTGCAGTGAACGACGACGGCATCGCGAAATCGGGGGTGTGAATAAAAGCGGACAAACGTAACAGACTTCTTTGTTTCGCACCTGTGCAAAAAAAAAACAATTATCGAGAAATTCAAAAATTATGCTATCAATGCACTTGCATTGCGTCGAATCAAATGTTGTTCTGCTGAGCTGCCGTTCTTGCATACTGGCTGCTACACGAAGCTATTTTGATTTCCTATAAAGTTCAGTGTGACAAAGCCCCACGCGGATATATTTCGCGTTTCAAGTTCTTGTGAAATGTGGAAGCAGGCCTGTCCACGTGACGCGGGCGACTCTAGCTGGCTCTGCGATCATTTTTGCCACTGCAGTGATTTGAATATTCGCAGCTTGTTTAGCAAATAACTGGCGTACTCATTTGCCGAATGAGTGTTTCAAGATAATCATATAGCATTTACCAGTACCGTATGTGTGCGATATTCCATCGGTGATTAATGCGCCATGGTCATTGCAGTCGTACTTTTCATTACACATGCATGGAATGGTCTACTCTTGCAAAGCCTAAGACGTAAGTTACGTGAGCTCTACGTATGTCAAATAGGTATATCAAAGACATAGAGCCTTAAACTATAGCGGCTGACGCATTGCGTCGTAAATTCCCGCCCGGGCGGCGGCCGTGTGCAGCTTGAACCACACGTGGAGCGTCAGGGCCTGCGTCTTGGATTGCATCGCGCAGCGTGTAACCCGACAACCCCACCTGCACAGCGCATCCACTCGGGCAAGTCGGCGCCGCTGTTGCTGGCGCCGTGCCTCCATGTTTTTCTTCTTTTGTTTGTGATGTTTTCAATGTACCTAGCAAGTAGCGAACAGAGTGTTCATATTTCTGTGCGAGTTAGTGCCATCAGTGGAGTGGAACAGGAGTGCGCGGTGTGTCGTCAACAAGAGCGGACGCTTGAGAAAAAACAAATGTGCGAACGAGTGCGATGAAGAAAAGTGAAGCTGTAACCCAGTTATTTGTTTCAGCATAGCCTTAATATTATTCATACTGAGATTGTACGTGCAGTGCTTTCTCTCCATTTTTTTAATACTTCACTTCTTAGAGCCACAACGAAGCAGAAAGCGTCGATACGATTTGCCATATGTGGGAACGTCCATACAGGTGCGGACCGACGTTTAATTTACCGCTCAATAATCCAGCTTTAATTTACATCCCCATTGTTAAATCGTTTAAGCGAAAGTACGCGCTGTGATGCTTCGTATTCGTATAGCTTATATGATCTAGTGTATTTTTAAAGTGTATTTCGATGGAAGCGCGCTCGCCATAGTGGATCTGAGTCACGAACGAGCCCTAATAGGCCGACGCTTATCGCTCATTTTTTGCATCGCACTGCATGCTTGTCCTGCAGTAATCGTCTGCTTGAAGCCACTGTTGTTAAAACTAATACACTCGGGGGCAAAGAAATTTGCTAAAACTTTTGGAATTCTCTTCACCCAGAGCATCAGGAATCGCCACGGGTGCAGCATGGAAAAACCTAGACCATCGCCGAATAGAATACAAAAAATAACAGCCATTGCCTATGCACGATATATGACATGTCGTTTTGATTCTTTCGAATCTCCCGGTCGGCGTGTAGCTATTTAACGCCGCCGCTGCCCTGACGGACCAGCAAACGGTGCTAAACGTATTGATATTTGACGCCCTTGACCGATCGTCGGTTTCATTCAATTTTGTCACAGTATACATGTGGATTGATTACAGACCCAGCTTAAGTACATGAAGATCTAGTGTAAAAGAACATGGTGTAATCCCAAGCAACATCAACAACAGCTAGGTGGGATTAAAGCAAACACGACAGAAACCACCACCGCGGAACTATATAGACACAAGATTTCCGAAGTATTTAAAATTGCAAAGGTAACTTGAAAACATCGATTATAACAGCACAGTTAACGACTCCAAGTAATAAATGAGCCTGCCAACCGAAAATGCACGATAATGCGGTTTCCCACGGAATATTTCCAGCCGCATGCTAATTTGCATCTAATATTGACCAGTAGGGGAAATAGACAAGACAATGCTGACTAAAGTGTATGCCAATGCATCTGGCGGGACATAGTAGCAGAACTGACAGTATTGTCCAGCATATGCCATATATTAGCCAACGTCAGTGGAGTAATGGCTAACGCTGTTCGATATAGCCATCCTTATGAAAGGGCAATGCCAATACCATTGATATGTAAGGTATGTCAGTGTATATCTGAAATTGGTGGGCCATTGTAACAGAGCTCACATTATTGCCCTGCATATGTCGAATATTGGTCAACATCAGTGGACTGACGGCTAATGCTGTCCGTTATAGCCATCCTTATCTCCTGGCAGCGCCAACACCAGTGATACGCCGGATATACTGGCCCATCATTGTCATCCTCGTATAATGGTACCACCAATATTGTGAGGGCATCGGAAAAGACGGGCCAATGTTGTTATCATTATAAATAGGTACGAACGATATTTGTTACCAGTGGAATCCTCAGGGCCAGTGTTGGACGTGTTATAGAATGGCACAACTAATACCAGCCATAAGATGGCAGCGCTGGGCCTACATAGGGCTGATCTCTGCCAACTCACTGACAATATTGGCCCGGGCTCTTGTGCTGCCTGCGGAGTTTCGGCATGGGATGCACGAACCATTATCCGCTGATGCTTACCCGGTGCTTCTAAAAACGGAGAACACCGTCGCCACTACGCAAAAAAGGGAAGGTGGGGAGGGTATGCGCCGCAGCGAACGGTGGCGGCAGAAGCGCGTGCTGCAATCAGAGAAAACGCGCGGCCGCCTCCACGGAGGAAGAGGGAGGTGGGCGATGTGCACGTCGCTGCGAACGGTGGCGCCAAAAGGCACGCGTAACAACCGGAGAACACGAGGGGAGAGGGTACACGCAGTGGCAAATGGTGACAGCAGGAGCGCGCTGCACCGCTGCGCAGCTGTTTACTCGGGACAACGGCGACACCAACAGCGACGAATACGCGAAACTCAGGAACGGGCGCCGAAGAGCTGCACCCGGAGACGTGATAGACCTTTGTCACGTTTTTTCGCAAGCAGTGCAGCACTTGCAGCAGGTACTAGAGCTAGTTAAAAAATTTGCAGCCTATCTGATAAACATGACAGATGCGCGGTTTTTCGTTTATCAGCTCTTTCATATGTTTCATGGACCTGCATTTGTCAACGACGTTCCTTATCACGGTGCAATTCCATAGGCACACCTAGGTATCTAAGAGAGGTTGTAGCCCATATTACAATGCCGAGAACTTTTGGGGTAGATGGCCATTCCCCATGCCAATACCCCTGTCACTTTCCCCAGTTAACCATATTTAAATAAGGTCACTCCAAACTTTAGGTAAGGTCACTGAAGCGCTTTACCGCATCCACTGCCCTTCAAATGCGCTCTTGATTTCTTGAGGAAACCGCCACATTGTCTGCATAAGCCAGTAGTTTTACTTCTGCAGCCTTTCAAATAAAAGGTGTGAATCACAACATTCTTTATTGCGCTAAAACACAAGGTTTCTACATCGACAAAAAATAAAAGAAGATTGATAAGACAACCCTGGCGCACCGAATGTTTCATGTTAATAGAGGCCCTATATATTTGTTAACTGTTATCCTGGGAGTGCATTTGCGGTAAGCCAGAGCTCCTGCCCCCTCTTTAATAACAAAAGCAACTTAATGTAATCCAAGATACAAAGAAACAGTTGTCGCGCTTCATATTCAAGTGGTTTTTCCAGTTCGAACTGAAGCAACAGTGACACGGGCACATTCTGTGTCACAAGACTCAAGCATGCACCTAGCATTGTGAATATTATCAAAAACGTTGCCACCAAGGTGTGTTATATATATATATGAACTTCTGGAGTGGAAGTCCCCTATGCCAGTCAATGGGCCGGGGTGAAGCCTGCGGCAGTCATCTTGTCGCCGCTCAACATCAATGTCAAACCGTTGAGTAAAGCCGCAGCAAAGCTGGTATTACATAGTTGCTTAGCTTATGTCGAATATAATAGCACTGCATTTTTTGCAAAGCTTAATTAAACATGGTGAATTATTTACTGCTAATTAACTTTACATTTTACGCGACATCATCGAGTCATGTGTCATTTCATAGTATGTGTCGAGTATAATTTGGTTTGGTTTGGCAAAACTTTATTTCTCACAGTAGGTGTCCTGGAGGACACTAGGCTAGGCGCCAGGTGTAGAAGGCAGCTCCCACGTCGGAACAGAGTCCGAAGCTCCCCGCCGCCGCGCGGGCCTCCTGGACAGCCCGAAGCTGATCATGTAGTGAAGCATTTTTTAACACTTTGTCCCAATGTTCCTTGTTCTTGGCGTAGGCGTAGGCGTCGCTCGATGCACAACCACACAGCATGTGGTTTAAGTCTACACGGTCACTGCACCGTTCACACACATGTTGTCCGTTGTAGTCTGGGTCGATGTGCTTCATGCGCAAAGGGTTGGGGTATAACTTCATTTGGAACAAGCGTAACGTGACTGATTGGCTGCGGGTTAATTTTTTATCCGGGAGGAGAAATGTTCATCTGCCTAGATAAAAGTGCTTAGTGAGATCGTTGTACGTGATTAATTGATCTCTGTACTCGATATGTGGAGTAGCAGGGTAAACCGGAGGGACGCGGTTGATGAGTCCTCGCGCCGTCTCGTGTGCGATCTCATTGAGATTCAGCAGTCCGCCCCCTAAGCTGCCCATGTGTGCCGGGAACCATACGAAGGAGTGATCGGAAATGTTACTTCCGCTTAAGATCTGTAGCGTCGTCTTGTTTATCCCGCCCTTGGCGAAAGCTCGTGTGGCTGCTCTAGAGTCGCTGTATACAGTTGTGAAGTTAGAGTCTTTTAGAGCTAGTGCTATCGCTGCTTGTTCAGTTACCTCTGGCTTCTTGGTGTAAAGTGTGAGTGATTTGCGCGTACACCCGCGTCCGTCGACTACTGCTACCGAGTAAGCATGCTTTCCCGGTATGTACGCTGCATCCACGATATCTGTCTGGTCGGGAAACTGCGATAGCTTTGGCGCGGGCGAGCTTTCTTCCATCGGGTCTACGTTTCTTTGGAATGGGGACACTTTGATTGCTTCTCGCACAACTTTAGGTAACTGCAGGACGTTGTCCCTTTCTGCCATGGTGTTCAGGCCCAGCTTGACGAGAATCTCTCTGCCCGCTTTGGTGCTTGATAGGCGTGCAATCTGTGCCGTGTGTTGTGCCTCGATGATTTCGGCAAGGGTATTGTGCACTCCTAGCTGTAAGAGTAGTTCAGTGGAGGCATTATCGGGGAGCCCAACGCTGTCTTGAAAGCTCGGCGTATGTGATGTTCCTTTTTCCAGTTGAGCATTGCAGCCACGTATGTGATGTGACAGAATATAAAAGCATGTACCATTTGAATAGCGTTGTCCTCGCTCAGTCCACTGTGCGTATTCATGATGCGCCGAAATATCCGGATCGCGTGATGCGGTCAAGCACCGCCCATTTGGACCCGTTGCTTTGGATGATTAATCCTAGAATTCGTATTTTGTCGACCGTAGGTATGCGATTTTTATCCCTGTCGTGTAACTCTATGCATGGTGTGTGGTGTCGGCGCCAGTCGTTGGACGGGCGCCCTGGTCTTGCGGGGTGGTAGATGAGTAGCTCAGATTTTCTAGAAGAGCAACGAAGCCCCATTGGGGCAAGATGGCCCTCGGTAACCATGATGGCTTCTTGCATGCGCTCTTCCAATTCCGCATCGCTGCCACCGGTGCTCTAGATGGTAACGTCATCTGCGTATATGGTGCGCTCCACATCAGCAATTTCACCCAGTGCGCGAGACAGCTTTATCATCGCCAAGTTAAATAAGAATGGTGAAAGTACTGAGCCTTGTGGTGTTCCCTTATCGCCCAGATTAGAGCTCTCCGAGACGTGCTCGCCTATCCGGAGAGTGGCCGTTCGATCCTCCAGAAACGCCTTGACGTAGTGGTAGAAGCGTGTTCCGAGATTGAGGTTAGATATGGCTTTCAGAATGGCTTGATGTTGGATTTTTTCAAAAGCTTGCTCCACGTCGAGTCCCAGTACAGTCTTGGTGTCTCGTGTGGGGCGATCCAACAGACATTTCTTGATTCGTAGCATAGCATCTTGCGTTGAGAGACCAGGCCTAAAGTCAATCATATTGTCAGGGAAGTACTCCTTTTCTTTTACGTATTCCAATAGTCTATTCAGGATGACGTGTTCGGCTAGCTTTCCTAGGCAGGACGTCTGTGACATTGGCCTTAGGTTGGGTAGGCCTGGCGGCTTGCCCGGCTTTGGGATGAGGACCGTATTGGCATGCTTCCACTCTGCAGGTAGTTGGCCAGTTTTCCAGATTTCATTGATTTGTTGCATTAGAAAGATGACCGAGTCGTCCTCTAAGTTATGGAGACCCCGATTTGTGATACCATCGGGGCCGGCTGCAGATTTACTGTTGAGTTCGCGAATTGCGGAGTGTACTTCGCTTTCTCTGAAGTCTGTATCTAGCTCTGAGTTTGGGGCACCTTCATAGCTTTTCTTTGGTAAGTTACTGGGTAGCGCCGATTTAAGCGGTAAGTACCGTTTGACAAAGGTAATCCAGAATGGCTTCGGCGGTACTGATTTGCTTCTCGCGATGTACTAATTTACTTAGCCTGATCCGTTGCATAGTTTTGGACTTTGTTCCGTGTTCGTCGAGGAGGCGTTTTATGAGTCCCCACCCACTTCCTCTGCGTATTTGCCCGTTGAGGGAGTTACAGACTTCGTCCCATTGTTGTCGTAAGGAAACCATGCAGTATTGTTCAATGGTCTTGTTGAGTTCGGCAAGTTTCCTTCATAGTCTTCTGTTAAGACGCTGACTCTTCCACCTGGCTAGAATGGAATGTTTGGCTTCGAGAAGATTCGCTAGCAGACTGTCCATCCTCTCTACCTTAACGTCCGTGGTAATTGTCTGTTCCGAGGCTGGGATGTCTGCTTTGAGCTGCTCGGTCCAGCACGTTATCGTGTGCTTTGTAGTTGCTCCTGATGAGTTGGATGGCTGCGCCCTTATTGCACAAAATTTGTCTCAATCGATAAGTTTGTACTCCCTTTGCCTCTTTCCCGTTATCTCTGCATCAATTCGAAGAATATAGTGTTCATTGCCAAGGTCTATTCCCGAGTTGTGCCAGGCACATTTTTCTAGGCCCCGGACGAAAGTAAGGTCCGGTGTGGTGTCTCGACATGTGGAAGTGCCACATCTGGTTGGGGTCTCCGGATCTGTGATCAGCTTGAAGTCGAGATCGGATGCTGTCGTGAGAAGACCATTTCTCTTACTAGAGGGATACGAGCATAACTTCACTGGCCTAATTTAATTCCTAATTACTTATGCTCATTAGGTAATTGTGCATAAATATTAAAATGCATGCATTGGTTACAAGTTATATATCGTTGAATAGCTTGTGCTGAGTACAAGTGCTCTAAACTAACCGTAGGTCTTAATTAACTACCGCTAATTAGTCAATTATGATTACACCTGAAATGTATGCAATCATTTCAAGTCACATTGAGTACAGTTGTACTAAACTAATATCAATGCCATTAGCGATAATTAGATCTAATTAGCGATAAAAATACATGTAGCTACTCCAGTGCTGTTTGTCTCGGCATAAGCTATCCAAATATATATTACTTGTAGCTGCAGCATGTATTTAATTATTTATTCACAATTATGCAACCAGCAGTAATTAATTTGTACCTAAAATTAGCACATTGCAATTATACTCGACATATGCTACCTAGCGACACATGACTTGATGATCTCGCTTAAAATCTCTGTTTAAAAGCCGTATCCCAGTCGGAAAAACTACAGAAACTTTTCTGATGTTACGACAGAATTTCTGTGCTGTTTTTGACGCGAAACCTGTTGTGACAACAGAACATTCTGTAGTAACATCAGAAATTTCTGTAGTTACAACTGAAAAGTACTACAGAACTACAGACAACAGAAATATACTACAGAAGAACTACAGAACTACAGAAAAATCTGATGGTAACGACAGAACTACAGGATATTTTGTCGTATTTCTGACACAGTTCTGTAGTTTTTTTTTTCTACTGGGATATAATGCACAATATTTAATTAGGACTTGCAATAAGGACTTGCAACACTATAATAAAGCTATATAACCCACTAAGGTATGTACATGCTCCATTCAGCCAAAAATGAGAAAGAAACGGTTCGGCTTACTTGTCAAACGTTATCTCTAGTGTCTTAACACAGTTAACAAACCCTAATGCGACGCACGAACCGACCATGATCTGTCAGAACGCTACTAATATGCACCAACAATAATCCAAACAGCGTCGCCATGCAGTAAAAAAATGTTCGTATCCGGGCCGAGCGCTTGACTGCGACTGCTGCCATGAATGTGGCCGCCTGTATGTTTTGCACCTCCCAAAATGGCTGCACGTTGGCGTGACCTATTGAACATCACCTCCGCTCCAGAAGGTTTTATATATAACAGCCTTGGTTGCTAACCTGAATTTTGCATGTTTCAAGAGCCCCGACTATATTATCACGTAGTGGTGACAAGGCCGTACACACCAAAAGAAGACACAGGCTTGATGGTACGGAACTTAACTCTTTATTGGGCTGACTTACGCCCGCAAAAGAACTAAGCAACTCGGCGGCGGCGATAGCAGCAAACGTGTTGGTCGATCATCGAACAAAGAACGCCCGTCACACTCGGCAACGCTCAAATTAAAGGCTGCACACAACAATCCAGATAACGTCGCAAACAGCTACCAGCACGGGCTGGAACATTGTGGAAAGACACACGAGTTGCCGGAATGTTCGAGATAGATCTCGGTGCATCTTCCGCTACAACGAAACTGATACAGGTGTGACTCGCGACATCGAGCATTAACAAACAAAGATTACGGAACTGATACGCGATCCAGAATCTGAGTGGTAAGCCTTTATGCCTGCGGCTGTTAAAAAACAACAAATACAGTTTTGAAGGTTTCGCGGCATTACTCCCC
>JAJIZL010046531.1:0-20042 GCA_023969395.1 Amblyomma maculatum | reverse complement strand
GCTATGAAGCGCGGTCTCCCATGCTTCTGCGTCCTTGAATAAATTGTAGCCGGGGGAGTGGCTGCACTCCTAGAGGATATGTTTTAAAGTTCCTATATCGCTACAGAATCTGCAGAATTGGTCCTCCATATTTCCAATTTGCGTGAGGTATCTCCATCTGGGAGACATGTGGTTCTTGGCTTGCAGGCGGCGCCAGGTGACTGCCTCTGTGGATGTGAGGGACCTATCTGGGGGTGGATATTTCCGCCGTCCTAACTTGTAGTGCTCAATGACTTCGTTGTAGGTCGCGAGCGTCTCGACCTTAAAGTTAGGTTGAGGCCGGCGTCCCCCCCGGATAATGAGCGCTCGGGCAAGGGCGTTGTCCGCTTTGTTTCCTGGTATGTTGGTGTGAGCGGGGGCCCAGGTTAGGGTGATCCCTCTGTCTATGTTGCTTTTCGATAATATGTTCAACGCGTAGTGTGATATTTTGTCTTTGCAGAAATTCCTTATTGCTGATTTGCTGTCACTGATGATCACCTTCGCGTTCGTACTAACGCACGCTAGGGTGATCGCCACGTCCTCCGCTGCCGTGGTGTCTACTGCGCTTGTATATATCTTGCCTTGTTCTATTCCGGACCCGTCGACTACCACCGAGGCAGAGTTCCCGTCATCGTCAAAAGCGCCGTCTGTGTAGGCAACCGTCTCGGGTGGCATTCTGCTTAGTTTTGTTACCAAGTGTTTGGCTCTGTGCTGGCGTCTTTCCTGATCGTGTTGTGGGTGCATGTTCTTGGGTATCAGTGAGATCGTGAGGGCTTTCCTAATTTTGGACTCAATGTGGAACATCTGGTGTTTAGTGCCTCTGTTCCCTTGTAGTCCTACCCAGCTTAGAATTTGCTGCCCTGTCTCAGATAGACTTAGGCGTTCGAGTTGCGCCGTTCTCGTTGCTTCCGCTAACTCTTCCCATGTGTTATGCACCCCCATTCCCTCTAGTGCCAGGGTTGAGGTCGAGATTGGGAGTCCCAGTGCTCGTTTCGTGCATTTCCTTATTATGGCGTCTAACTTGTTTTTGTCTGCTTTTTTGATGTTAAGGAATGGGGTTGAGCAGCAGATCCAACTCAAGATAAAGGCCTGGACCAGCCTCAACTTGTTCTTCTCCTTTAGACCTCTACCTCTGGCCGAGATTCTTCTAATGATGCCTACCACTTGGTTTGCATGCGCGTTTAGCTTAGCTATAGTCGTGGGATTGTTTCCTGTTTTGCTTATGAGCATGCCCAGAATTCGGATCTCATCTACTTGCACAATTTCTTTCCCGTTCAATTCTATCGAGATTCTGGGAGGAGATGCGTTGGCTGTCCTCGTCCGAGGCCTGATGATTAGTAGTTCCGACTTCGTCGGGGAGCAGCTCAGCCCCTTATTTTTGGCATGGAGGTCTGTGATGTCGGCTGCCCGCTGGAGCCTTTCCTCGATAGACGCATCACTGCTCTCATTGAGCCAAACGTTGACGTCTGCGTAGACGCTCATTTTTAGCCCTTCGATGCTTCCTAATTTGCGCGGGAGGTCTTTCATAACTAGTTTAAATAGGAAGGGGGATAATATGGCCCCTTGTGGGGTGCCCCTGTTTCCTAATTTAATCTCTTCCGAGCTGAGGCTCTGCATATGCAGAGTTGCTGTTCTGTCTTTGAGAAATGATTTGACGTAATCAAAGGTCCTCTTCCCTACGCTAATATCTGACAGGCCGTCAAGGATTGCCGAGTGGCTGACATTATCAAACGCTTTGGTTAAGTCTATGCCCAATATTGCTCTTGTATCTTTGGTCTTTTGTTTGTCTATTATATCTTGTTTGAGCCTTAGCATGGTATCTTGAGCGCTAAGGTGTGGTCTGAAACCTACCATCTCGTGGGGCCAGATGCTGTTTTCGTCCGCGAATCGAGTTAGTCGCGTCTGAATTACCTTCTCCATTAATTTGCCTAGACACGAGGTCAGTGAAATTGGCCTGAGATTTTCTATACCCGGGATTTTGCCCTTCTTATGGATTAAAATTATGTTGGAATGTTTCCAGTATTTAGGGACGTCCCCGGATTTCCAAACTTTGTTAAAATATGCTGTAAGGTGAACTATAGAGTTGTCGTCTAAGTTCCTAAGCATGCCGTAGGTTATCTTGTCTGGCCCAGGTGCTGTGTTTCTTTCGAGGTCAAAGAGCGCGGTTCTGACCTCTGCTACTAGAATGGGTTCGTCCAGTAGCGGATTCTCCGCCCCCTGATATTCTTTATCCACTGCCGGGAATGCGGGGCCTATATATATATGTCTTTAAGTCGGTCGATGAGCTGTTCATCGGTTCCGTCAAATTTGTATCTGGCCTTGATTTGCTCAATGTTGGCGTGGGCTTTGGTGTTGGTGGGGTCTATGAGGTGACGCAGCATCCGCCACGTGTTGGGATGGCTCATATTCTTCTCTAGCTCGTCGCATTTTTGATCCCACCTTTTCTCTTCTAGTTTTAATGCATAGCTCTCTGTTTCTCTATTGTGCTTGGCTATTTTCTTCCTGAGCTTCCTGTTCCATTTCTGGCGCTTTAGCTTATTCTCGAGAATTGTTTTCCGGTTCCACATATTTCTAAGTTTGTTGTCTAATCGGAATGGGAGGTCATCTCCCTCTATTGTTTCGGTGGCCTGTTTTACGTGTGAGACAACAGTTGACGTCCACTCTATTATGTTTCCAATTTCGCCTAAGTCTGCTGTTGATCTGATATCCCTGAATTTGTCCCAGTCAGTTGCGGTGGCCTGTTTTGAATTATGTATGGGCACCCCTAGTTTCCTATCAATTTGGATTTCGATTATAAAGTGATCGCTGCCAAGATTTTTGCCCGTGTTCTTCCACGACGTTTTGCCCGTCCTGTGTCCTAGTGTTAGGTCCGGTGATGTGTCACAGCAGATGCTGTTGCCTGTTCTGGTTGGCTCGTTCGGATCCGTGAATAGCGAGGGTCCTGTCTTCTGAATCGCTTCCCACAGCATTCTACCTTTCCTATCGATTTTGGAGTAGCCCCATTCGTGATGATTTGCGTTAAAATCCCCCACTATGAGCAGAGGGCATGATTTTGCTGTCCTCAACGCTTTCTTAAATGTCGCCTCAAACTGCGCCTTTTTGTGACGAGAGGGGCTATAAGTGTTCAGGACGAATATGCTTCCCCTATTCTTTTTGCCGGTGAGAATTTCTACGAGTACGGCCTCCACTTCATCCGTACTTGCGTCATGTTCAATTGCCGCAATGTTATTCTTGACTAGGGTGGCTACTCTGGATTTGTCCCCTCTTCCGCTGTCGAATGTGCGATACCCTGAAATTTTGATTGGGGGTTTTCTTGTTTCTTGTAACGCCACAGCAAGCGGAGGCTCTCCTTGATTTAGAATGTGCTGTTGCAGCAATGCTTTTTTCTTTTTGAAGCCCCTGCAGTTCCACTGCCAAATTATGGTCCCTGTCTTGTCCATGATGAGTGAGAGAACGGGGCTTCCGGCCTCGAGGGAGGCTTCGGATCGGGATGAGCTCTTTCTTCGCCTCCTAGCACGGTCAGAAGTGAGTTTATTTGATTTGTTATAGCCTGGACTTTCTTATCTATGATATCGCTTAGTTTGCTTAGTATGCTTTCCTCGTGTTCCTTGAGGCGTGCTTCTAGTTCGCTCTCGTTAATGTTTTTGTGCATCTTTTTGTTTCTCTCGGGTTGAGCCGTCTCATAATCCTCTGCCTTCCTCTTTGCGGTGCCTACCGTATCTACCTCCATGCTGCCCTCGTGCTGCGCCTGTGGGGCGGCTATTCTCTGGACAGGGGTAAGCGGTCTTTTTTTTGCGCCGCCTGCGTAGCTCGCACTGTAGTGTTCGTTAGCTGACCAAAATGCTGTTTGAGTTGGTTTACTGTTACCGTTAGAGTTTTAATTATTTCTTTTAGATGGCGATTTTCCTCATCTCTCTTTTCTATCTTTTTTAAACATATTGGCCTGTGCCTCTAATTCTGGTGTCATATCAGGGGAGGCCGCGCTTGCGAAGCTGACAGGCATACCAGAGTGGGTCCTCTTTTCTCCTGGTTCCCGCAGATCCGGCCAGTGGGTCTGGTTGTCTCTGGGTGGCGGCTTGGGTGCACTTGTGTTACTGGATTCGGATCATTGTTTTTTGGCCGCAGGTGGAAGCATGACCTTCGTTGGAGGCCTGCCTCTGCCCGTGGTCGCTCGCTCCTCTCTTGTCTTGTTCGCGGCCCTAGCCTCGGCCTGGGCCGCGTCACATTGTTTAACCCAGTGAGGCTTCCTGTAGAGTTCCCTGCATGTCGGGTCCTCTAACTTATGCTTTTTCCCGCAGAGAAGACACTTCGGTTCGCAGGCATGCTCCTCTGGCAGATTTCTTAGCCCGCAGCCTCGGCAGCGGGTACTGGTTGGATCTGCCGTCTTGACTGTGCCCAATCTTGCCGCATGCGTAGCACACGTCGTACTTTTTCTTATATAGGTTGCATGGAATCTACTGACTGAAGAATTTTACGGCCCTTGGTACTTCCAGTTCTTTGAAGTTAATGATGACTGTTTCGGACGTCCTTTCTAGTCTTCTTACTGCCGTATACGTTGTGTTCCGTGGGTTGTCCAACGCCTTGTGTATTTGTTCTTCTGTCAACTGCAGATTAATCCCGTAGATGACGCCTTTGCCCCCCGCGGGCATCGCCGGGTGGCCAGTCATTTCGACATCATCTTCTCCGACTCGGATGTTCTTGATTTTGGCGAAAGCCTCTGCCCTTTCCTTGTCCGAGGTTGATATTAGGATCGTGTGGTTGTTTTTGTTGAAGACAATGTCCTCTTCTGCCATGGGGGACAGACCGGCCGCCTCCAGTATAGCGTCTCCAGCAAAAACCCCCAGCTTCTTCTTTATGTTGTCGATTCCTCCCGCTGGTCGTAGGACAATCTTCTCTGTTCCCGATGGTAGGCGAACTTGCAGCTTGTCGACCATCCTCTCTGCCATGGCTTTGTTTTTCTTCAGGTTTAATGTTTTTCGTTCCCTTCTTCTTGCTAATACTTCTGCCAATTTTTCCTCTGGGACGTATCTGCCGCCTATGGAGTGGCACCAGCCCCCTTGGTCTTTCCCTTTATCGTCGAAAGCACCGATGTCCATCTTTTCATCATCCTCTTCGCCAGTGTTGGGAGCACTTTTTTCTTCTTGATTTGCAGCCGATAACGTTGACTGTTCGTCACTTCTGGTAGTTGCCGCGGCTGATACGGCTCCGTTTCTTCTTTCTGCTGGCGTCTCCGCCGATGCTGCAACTGCTGCCCGTCGTTGTGTCATGTTTGGGCCGGCGCAGCAGCTCTACGAGCTGCTATGCCGTTGAGTTCCCTCGGTACTTCTCTCTTGTGCCGGCGTCTCCGCAGACACTACAACGCGTTGCCCGTGGGGCCTCCATGCTTAAATTCTTCGACAGCGAGCGGCTTTGGGTAGGGGCCCCCCCCCCGAAATTCCAAAATCCCCGAAATTCCGGCCCGAACAAAACTTTTGAAGCCCCATTTGTGAGGTTTGCTCTTCATGTACTGGCGCAAGCTTGACCTTCCCTTGAATGGAGCAACTTGCTCATCCACGCTCTGTGCTTCCTCAGGGGGAACTGCCAAGCATTTTTCCTGGAGAGCATCCAAAAATGGGCGCAACTTGAAAAGAATGTCAAAATTGGGATCGTCTCTTGGCAACGCTGCATGTTGTCGGCGACGTGAAAATATTGTCTCAAAAGCTTGAATCTGTTTCTGGACATGGTCTCAGAAACAGGATAGAACTGGAGCTTTTCTGACCAATACAGATGGTATTGGAGAAATGGGATCAGCCCCATTAGAAAAAGCATACCTGCAAATTGCTCCATCTCGTCGCCGTCGGTATTGATAGATTTGCCACTTTTCTGGACAGAGTACAAATTTGTCTGCTCTGCCAAGTTGTCAAACATTTGAGATTCAAAGAACTGCCTGAAGTATTGAAACGGAGTCATTACTTCAGGTGGTGGATCGGGAACAGAACCTTTCCACTGAACGTCAATATCCGGCATGGACGTTTTTTGCCACACAAACGTCCTCTTCACTTGCTTTTTTGTGGCAGCCTTTTTTCCCTTTGCTGACTGGCTTGCTTTACTGCAATGATTGGTTGACGGAGCATCAGTTTTATTCTTGCTGCTCTCGTCTTCACTTTCTGAGCTTTAGCTTTCAGTCCGATTCCGACGAATCAGAAACGTCATGCGGTGACAGCTCACCAAGTTCGAATTCCTAAGGTTGGGGATCATCATCCTCGTCTGTAGTGTCGGCAGCGAAGATGTCTACGATGTTACGCCCTCGGAACTTCGAAAGGTGCCTTGGTTGCGACCGTCCATAAAAGGTGACTGGGTCCACCAGTGTGAGCCAATGACTCCTGCAGGAATCAAAACATTCGAGAGCTTTCACGGAGCCGTTCATTCCTTTGAGCGGGCAAAAAGTGAGTGTGAGCGTAAATAAAGGCACAAAGAACGTGACAAATTTTTTCGAAAGCTCAGAAATATCTCTTACCCTCGGAATAGATGCACGAAATTCTTGCAAACATCCGCTTGAGCAGCCTTGGTGAAAAAGCCCGCGAACTTCACATTGACTGCAAAGAGTAGAACCTGTGCTCCCATCTAGTGGTGCGAAGGCTAACTAGACTCTTCGAGAAATTCATTCCAGATGTCAGTTTCGGTTTCGCTTCTTGTGTCAGGCAGTGAAGCCCGCCAGTGTATTATGATTCCTGCAGGAATCATTGGCCAAGAAAGATCCACATCACTTCGAAAAAGCAGCAAGGATACGTACGTGCGAGCTGCAAACAGCCAGCCGAGCCTGAGAAGTTTCGTTCGCAGTGACAGCGACCTCGGTGTGATTCGTGCAGAATGCCATTTCACAGCATTTTTAGTTGAACACAACATTGGCATGACAACCTCCTCTGTTGTTGAGACGCTGACCTCAAATGAGAAAGAGCAGTTCTTCTCGGCTTTACGTCTCTACTTCACTGCAGCATGTGATTATATTCGCCACATGTTCCCGCTGGTAGACGTCAGCCTGAAGATGGCTGAAGTTGCCCAAGTGCAGGCTCTAGAAACTGCTTCATTCAGCAGTGTACTTCATTTCATTATGGCGTTTCCAGCTATTCTGCCCCAGCAGAATGGGGAAACGAGAGAAGAAACAATTGATGCACTCGAAGTGGAGTTTGCCAACATACAAGCTTACCAGATTCCAGCAGACATACTGAATGAGCCAAGGTTCGACATGCAGTGGTCGCAATTGGTAAGCATTCGAGATGTCGACAGATCGCCCAGATTCCGCAGAATCTCAATGGTTATGCTGGGCATACTCTCCATTCCGCACAGTAACGCTGAATGTGAGAGAATATTCAGCTCTGTCAACAAAATTCGAACAGAGTTTCGCTCATCTGTTTCCGAGAAAACTCTAGAAAGTCTGCTGATGGTGAAAGGACACCAGAATGGCACCTGCTTTGAGCAAGCCTACACAGTGAAGTTTTTAAAGCAGGCGAAGTCAGCACCTGCAAAAGCGTTGCAAAAATAAATTGTGACACAATGGAATTTTCGCTCATTACTCTACGGGACACAGATTTTACTTGTGGTTGAGTGAGCAAGGGTGTCGCTAAAAATAAATTCTTGGAAAGTAAACCCCCCCCCGGTCGCGGAGGTTTTACGAATTTTGAAATCTTCAGGTTGGCAGGTTATTGATCATGCAAAAGCGTTTGACTGCGTTGATCACGACAGATTGTGGCAAGCTCTCCAAGAGGAATTGGGAGTTCCAATTCACCTCATCTGTCTCCTCAGAACCTGTATGAAGGGCAAGTGGCCTCAGTCAGAACTGGGCATGGTCTTACTGATTGGTTTTCGATTGAGAAAGGAGTGAGATAAGGCTGCATACTGTCGCCCTGCCTATTTAACCTATATGCTGAGGGCATCATGAGGAAGGCCGGTCTGGACGAGTCTTCAGCTGGAGTGAAGATTGCTGGAAAACGTATCAACAACCTTAGATATGCGGATGATACCACTTTAATGGCAGAAAGTGAAGGGGAACTCAAGAGACTTCTGATGCACATACAAGAAGAGAGTGCGAAGTTTGAGCTTAAACTGAACATTAAAAAGACAAAGATAGTGGCGTCTTGCCCTATCAAGTCCTGGAGCATCAAGGGACAAGAAGTGGAAGCTGTGACAGATTTTCTCTTCTTGGGCTCCAAGATTACCCCGGAAGGAGACTGCAGCCATGAAATTAGGAGACCCCTGCTTCTGGGAAAGAGAGCCATGACTAGCCTTGACCGCCTAGTAAAGAGCAGACACATTAATCTGCCAACCAAGATCCGTATAACTCGTGCTATGGTCTTTCCAGTTGTGATGTATGGATGCGAGAGTTGGACTGTGAAGAAGGCTGACTGCCGAAGAATTCACGCGTTTGAATTGTGGTGCTGGCGGAGACTCTTGAGAGTTCCTTGTACTGCCAGAAGATCAAATCAGTTGATATTGTCGACCATAAACCCTAACTGCTCATTGGAGGGTCAAATTCTAAAGCTAAAGCTCGCTACTTTGGTCATCTGATGAGAAGATAGGAGTCGCTGGAGAAGATTTGATGGTTGGAAAGGTTGAGGGTCACCGGAGAAGGGGCAGGCAGCGAATGCGATGGTTAGATGGCATCTTCGAGGTGCTGCAGATGAAGTTATGTGATGTTAGGAAGATAGTGAGAGACCGGGAAGCGTGGCGTGATATGGTCCATAGGGTCACGAAGAGTCAGACACGACTGAATGACTGAACTGAACTGAATTGTCTGTCACCACAACATTGGGTAGACCATACGCCGCAAAACTGCTCCTTAACCGCTTCCACTGTGGCCAAGGCTTGCGTGCTATGCATTACTTTTATTTTGAGCCACTTAGAGTAGGCATCTACCAAGCAGCAGCAATGATTTCCCTTCTACTTATGCAAAATTCAAATGAACCCTTTCCCAAGGATTTGCAGCTATTGGCCAAGGTTGAATCGGTACTGACTGTGCTGAATTCCACACATTTTGACAGACCTCACATGTTTGTACTGTGTCCTCTAAATCTGTATCAAGATTTGGCCATCAAATCAACTTTGCGCCAGCATTTTTATTTTTGTCATTCCTGGGTGGCTCTCATGCATGGGGGGATGAGGGGACCAGAACTAACTTTTTTTGTTTCTCTGCAGATTGGGCTGAAATTCGGCATACACACTGTAGATTGCAATAGAAAGACAAATGTAAAGTTGCATAATATCTTCATTAGTTATTGTTTTATAATAATTTACATGTTCGCTGCTTGTGGAAAGCCTGGCACAGTAACAAAACATGATAGGGAGCCAGGAATACTTTTTATGCTTGCTCAAATGTCTGATCCACAGCAAGACAGTGTTAGATTTTTTTTTTTTCAAGCGCTAATAATTTTTTACTAAGCATGACATGAACATGACTGTGCATCACTGCATAGAACCATGCACTTATTGTGAAATAATAAAAAAGTGGAAAGATAAAGAAACATTTCAAGGTTGTCTTTATGTACGGCAAAGTTTATGGATCGCAGTAACACGAACTGGATCAAAATCGGTTCATGCATTGTTGTACTATGCTTTTCACGAGCGAGGTGATCGACAAAAAAGCACAATTGCGAAAACAGCCCGGAAACATTTGCAAGCACTGCAGATTTATTAGAAAGCACCAGGGCTGTAATATTTTGCACAACTGCTGTCAGGCACCTTGCACCTCTGCCTCTTTGTTTGGTGTGCTTTGGATGCCCTCCTCAAATGTTCTTGAACCCTCTGGACGACAAGGGCACCAGGGCACACACCCAAGATAACACACATTTCTGAATACGCTTTTTTACTCCCTCAATTGTACCTCATGACTGCTTGGGCACAAAGATTTAGCAAGCAAAGAGTTCACCGCGGAAACCTGCACAAGAATAAACTCACTGTCACAAGGAGCCAAAATTTGTTCTTCGCCACTGCCGTCATCGCTGATGCAAAACGCGGCTCGTGGCGTGCCTGAATGATGCGACAGTCGGCCGACGATTCATCCGGTGAATTTTCAGTCATCACACTGTAGCTCGTCGACGGCTCGGGCTCATTTGCAGGCTGTGTGTTCATGTCGCATGATGCGTCTCTGCCAGCGATGGTGACCTTCACCCTGCGTCGTCTGCACTGACGCAATCTTGGCTACTGATTTGCGCGGCCATGCGAAAAGCCTCCGCTGGTGTGTCTTTCGTTGACCGGGCTATTGGCGTTGATGGCACAGGGCGATTATCGGCTTCGCTGTTGCTATCACACGGTGCAAAATAGCACAACACGTCCGCATGTTCAGTCGGGGGCTGGCTCCGCTGCTCGTGCTGGCCGCTGTCTTTTTCTCGCCGTAGGAGGCTTGCGCTTCCGTTTTCCCGAAGGTGTGCTTTGTGGAAGATTTCTTTTCAAACGATCTACGATCCATCCATATCGTGGGAGCAGCAAAAAATCCGAATTTGTGTGCCAATTAAAAAAGCCGGCGGTGTTTGTGAAGCAGACAACAGCGTGACAGCGTCCTGCTGCGGTTTCCAACCTGCCTGCTGCCGCAGCTGCAGCCAATGGGGAGACGCCTTTCAACACGGCAACCATCCCGAGGTGCGTTTCCATCGTAGGGCCCGTGTGACCACCTCCGGCAGACCCGTGCTTCTTTTGTTTGTGCGATTGTTACAAGATGGTAACGACTGAATAATTCAGAAACAGGCAGGTTCATGGTATTCTCATCGTCATTGTTAAAGTTGAGACGCCAATGGGAACGGGTTTATTGTCGACGGCTTGTCAGTACACACACAGAACACCAAAGAACGCATCTCCCTACCTGGGCAGGCTATTTATACCATTGTTGTGGCGCTGAGGTACAGATGACCGTGGCGCCCTGCTGGTTATTACAGTCGAATCCGGATATATCGAACTCAAAGGGGATCGCGAAATAGTTCGATATATCGATAATTCGATATACAGAAATCGGCTTGAGAAGCCACTTGTAATCGTGAAAAATGATGCGGTGTTTGTCGCATAGTCAACCCACTCGCATAATGAACCCACTCCCCATTTTTTCCCCCGAGAATTTGAAAAAAAAAAAAAAAGAAAAGTGTTCGGTGGTGCGTTCCTCTATTTCGACTGTCGCATCCACAGCTCATTTATTGGCATGCCAGGTGCTGCGCAGCGATAACGCCACGACGTGTTTATCTTTTAACTACACTTTTCGTAGATCCTGTGGTGGCAGGGAGCGAACTTGGCAGTGTGCCCGCGTGTGATGGCTTCAATGCACAAGCCATGGTTCGATTTATCGTGCCGCACTTGGGGTGGGGCGGGCGTAGACCACTGCTACAAAATCATTGCCAATCGTGACAGCTGCAAATGCCGTTTGGAGTGAACAGTGTGAGAAGTCGATGGCATGACCGCAGCCGACCGCGTGCTTTTGTTGATTCATAGATGCAAGAATAAATGACTTGCAAAAAAAAGAACTGCCGCTTCTTGACTCCGCAGCCGCCATAGCTTACGCTGCGCCGCACGTTCAGCCCGACAAGAACAACTCTCGCAAAAGAAAAAAATTGCCGCTTCTTAACCTTTGCAGCTGCCATAGCATATGTTCAGCCGGACGGCAAGAATAAACTACTCTCGCAAAAAAAAAAAACAAAACAAAGAAACAAAGAAAGAGCTGCCGTTTTTTAGCGTCCGCGGCCGCCGTAGCTTACGCGCTTGAGTGAGTGCCGCTCTGTCCCGCTCTTCTTTCTTGTGTGTGTGCGTGTTGTTTTGGCGCCTTTACTTATAATGAATAGACACCAACTAGCCCAACAAGAAGTTCTATTAAGCTTATGCGCGTTCAGCAGGACGACATGAGACGCTCCGCTCATCGCACACCAGCCGCCGCGCGCAGAGTGTTCACAACACACACTGGAGAAGCGTCTGCCACGGGCTGAGTTGGCTTGTCCGCGCATGTGTAGTGCGTGCTGCTGCGAACGAGACCGGGAAAGAGAGAGGAAGGGGAAGAGATAAAGCTCAGCAGAAGAGTGGGCACACCCTTGCGCTTCGCTCTATCGCGTTCTTCCCCTCTCCCGAATACTATGGCTGTATTGGTTCTCTCTCGTTCTTTCACACACGACTTGCAAGCGTCACGTGCTAGCGCGGCAGTGATCACCGCAGATGCGCGCGCCTTTGGGAGGAGGGCGCGGCGCTGCCCTAGACCAGCTGTCGCCGAGCTGTGTCCTCTCATTCCCTCTGCGCGTGGCTTGAAAACGTCACGCGGCAAACGACCGAGGTGATGCGATTGTCTTTGGGGGAGGCGCACCGTCCAATGCTTGGTGCGGAGTTCGATATATTGAACAACTGGTGAAATTGAGTTCGATATACGACGCAGCTTTCCTGTACTTTTACATGGGATTTTCAAGGGGATATTCCGCGAGTTGGATATAACCAAAATTTGAAATATCCAGGTTCGACTGTATATGCAACAATGGGAGCGAAATCTCAACTGCCGTAACCACATTTTTAATTTCAGCTGCTTTTCGATGGAGGTGAAAAGCAAGGCGCTCGTGTGCTGTGCGATGTCCGTGCACATTGAGGAACCCCAGATGCGGTCAGAATTTTCAGAGTCCTCCACTACGGCGTCTCTCATAGCCTGAGTTGCTGTGGGACATTAAACCCCACAAACTAAGCCAAACTATTTTCACTTATTTTCACACTTTTCATTTTCTGCACGGCACTAGATGACCAGAATTAAAAGTGGAAGTTACTATATAATGACCCTTACTTTTTATGGTCTAGTCTTTCAAGGTGCGAGCTTCGTCGGTGGACACAGCTTACCATTATCTGCATTGCATAAATGGCTGTGGAGAAAACTGTAGCTTGAGCTGCAGAATGCCACATTTATCGGGTTTCAGTTGAATAGGTGCTGATACGTAGCAGCAGCTTTTAGGATGGGAACAGCTGCAATGGAAGGCGAGTTATTTATGCATAAGGCGCCATCAGTTTGTCCTGAAAGGATTTGAGCTGCAGCACAGGGTTCGCTCGTACATCAGACAGCATCACGCGTGTACACAGGTGCCACATGTTGTTTGATCCCGAAGGAAGATTAGCCTCTCTTCATGGACACTGGGCTTCACTGTAGTTTCTCGGTTCGCACGGAGCACGGGAAGCCTGCGGCTTGTGCGATGCACGGGGGGTGGTCACGAAAGGTAGGTAGGTCGCATTTTCTGCCCCAGATGGGAGAATTGACAGCACCTCCACCAGTGTCACGATCCAAAGAGCCTCAGACGTGCGAGTGGGCACTGTGCGGATACAGAGTGACATGCAGGCAGACCTACGAAGCGTTCTGCAAATCTTTGAATAATGTCCGGTGCGAGAGCTCTCCATGCGCCAGCAACCACTTCGTAGTCGTAGCGGCCCAGTGCAGAGGCCGCGCGGTGCTATGCACATGACAATGTCAAGGATAAAGTTGACAAATTGGGTGCATAATATGCATTCTAGCTTGTGCTCAGAGTGACTAGCATAAGTATAAAATCCTCATGGGCACACAAACAGATACAAACATCACAGATACATCAAGGAAGTGTGTGGGCAGAAGGTATCACTCAAGCAACACAGTCATAGAGAACACTGGAAAAATACAGTGCACATTACAATGGACGACACATTGAAAGCCCTGTCACAGTGGAACTGCATTGCATGAAGTCTTTGGGTTCAGTCCCTGCAATGGTGGAAGCATTTCCATGGTTACCGTATTCATGCGAATCTAAGACGGCCACGAATGTAAGACGACCCCCTCTATTAACAACAATGAATAAGAAAAAAATTTTTTTTTCTCCTTTATTGCAACAAACGAGTGCACCGACCATCACTCACTGTCACTGCTGCTGCTGGCCTCTTTGTTACTATCATCCCACAACATGTCATCTTCCGTGCCGTTGAGGTTGTTGGAAGGACTCGTGCTTGTGTTTTGGACGTTTCAGGGTCTAATAAATGTCTTAGGATATTCCACGTCTGCGGGAGGTTCATATTCCTTTCCATGTCGCCACATTTGTTAGTCCAATTTTGTTCACATAGTTTAAAGGCGTAATCTTCTATTTCTTTGTTATGAGGCGCCAGTCTTCTTCTGAGATTTTTGTTGTTTCTGCCTTGCCTTTTAAGTGGACGTTCCATGCCCTGTTTGGCCTCCCACATGTGTAGGAGTCGGGCATCCGCTATTTCCGGAGCTTTTTCCCCTTCTAGCGTCTTAGTTGTTTTCCTGGTGTCTTTCTTTACCGCTTCGCACCAGTCCTCTATATTTCCTATCTCTGTTAGGTCTCTGTTCCCCCTAATCTCTCTAAATCGGTCCCAGTCTGTGATTTTCGTCCGGAAGCACTTTTTTCCTTTGACTTTACTCCTGATTTCAACCGTGGTTTCCACTATTGAGTGGTTGCTCCCCAGGTTGAGTTCCGTATTTAGCCATTGCGTTGTTTCTACGTTTTTAATCAGGGTCAGGTCCGGTGAGGTATCGGCGTTAACGCTGTTCCCCGCCCGCGTGGGGTGTAATGGGTCAGTCAGCAATGTTATCCCCAGGTTATGCGTGTCCTCCCACAACTGTCTCCCCTTTGCGTCTTCCTTAGTGTACCCTCACTCCGGATGATGGGCGTTAAAGTCCCCCACTATAATTAGCGGCTGGTTCCCTGCTATCTTAAGTGCCTTGTTCATTATCACCCTGAAGCGGACCTTCCGTTGTCTCGGTGGGCTGTAGATATTGAGTAGGAAAGTGTTTGATTCCTCCTTTTTTCCTGTTAGAATTTTTACAAAGACGTTTTTTATGACGTCTTCTAATTCGTGTTGGATTGTTGCTATGTTTCTCTGCACCAGTGTTGTAACTCTCGATTTGTCCCCTTTCCCACTGTGGAAGGTGCGATACCCTTGCAATTTGGCCGGGCCGCCGGTCTCCTGCTACGCTATAGCAAGGGGGGCTGATTCGCGGAGCGACAGCGTGCTCTGCAATACCGGTCACTTGCGTCGATACCCGCGACAGTTCCACTGCCAAATTTGGATGTTATTGGGCGGTCTGTCCATTATTCAACTTTGTTTTGTTCTCCTCAAGTATAGTCACTCTCGCATTTAGGTTGGCGGTTTCCCCCTTTAATTGCTGGAGCGCCTCCGTCATGAGGTGAAAGTGATTTTGCATCTGTATCTGCATATGTTGAATCTGCTTGGCTAAGTCCTCAAGTTTACTGTCTCTTTCCTTAGCGAAATTCTTAAGACTTTTGTCCAGTTTCGCATTTAATTTCTCTAGCTTTTCATCCACTGTTAGGTCTGAGCTGTTATCCTCCCTAACTTTGCGTTTAGATGGGGGTGGAGAGGTATCCTCGACCATCATATTATTCTCCGCTCCCTTGTTGTCGACTTGAGCTGTAAGATGTTGGCCTTCGATTTTGTTGGGCGCCCCTATTTCAGATCCGCCTGCTTTTGTTTGAGATTTAGTCGCCACTGTATTGCGCTCTGTTTTTAAATTTTGTATTTCCTCCTTTAAACTAAGGATCGTTGCATTCATGCTCGTAATAATGCTTGTTAATTTTTCTATTTCCTCGTCTTTTTTGTCCTTCTGCTCCTCCGCCTGGAAGAGCTTCGTCCCCTGGAGGCTGTCCGCTGCTCCTCTCCTAGTCTAGAGAAGGAGCTCGTCCTGGGCTTGTACCCTTCCTTCTCCCCTTCTTGTCTGGCTCTTGGGCGGCTCTGGTGTTCTTGGGTTTTTGCGATTTGGTTGGTTGCTCCCCCCGATTCCGCTTCTTTCTTCATCTTCTTTTCCCAGATTCTCTTTTTGATTTCGTACGGTGTACGATGGATCAGCTTGCATTTGCTATCCCCCAGCATGTGCTCTTTCCCGCAGAGTTGGCACTTCAGCTTGCAGGTGTGGTCCTCTGGTGGAGTTTCCTGTCCGCAACCACGGCACTTGATGTTTGTCGGGTTTGGACATACGTCGATTCTATGGCCTAGTCTTCCGAATGCCTTGCATACTTCATATTTCTTCTTATACAGGTAGCATCTGTGCGGGGCTCCCCCAAGGATGACGGTCCTCGGTACTTTCTCCTCCTTGAAGAGTATTAATATAGTCGTGGAATCCTTTCTGAGTCTTCTTACCCCGATAGCCTCAGGGTTTGCCTTGTGCCTTAGCATTTGCATGATGTCCTCTTGGGTGAAAATTCTATCCACCTCGTGCACCACTCCCTTGCCGCACCCGTCCGGAGTGCCCACGTAGGTGAAGACTGCCACCTCGTCTTCTTCCCCTAGCTTAATTCGGTTTATGCTCGCGTATTTCATTTTCCTTTCCCTACTTGTTGTAGTGATGAGAATGGAGTGTTGTTTCATGTTGGGTAACACGATGTCTTCCTCTTCCGTTTCTTCAATATTTACGCCCGCCGACGCCCTGATCATTCTTGTTAAATATGCGGCTCGATGTTTAAGGAGTCTATCTAGTCCTCCTTCGGGTCGGAGAATAATCTTGTCCGCTCCCTCCGGGATTCTTGCCTCTTGTCTTTCTACAGAAAATGCTGCCAGTTTTCTTCCGGCCTGCTTAAGCCTGAACTGCTCGTCCTTTTGATTGGTCGTCTCATTGTCATTGCATCCACTTGAATGTTATGTGGATCGCAAGCATGGCCGCGAATCCAGTGTATGCGCACAGGACATGGGTACTTTGCACGAAGCAGATGAATGGACTGAGTTATCTGGAATGTGCGTTGAACGGCCTTAAGCTGTTCAAGGGCAGTTAGAGAGTCGGTGTAAAGATGAACTGCATTGAATGTAGGAACGGGTGGAAGGGAATAAATGGCATTGTAAATGGCTTGAAGTTCCAGTGCTAAAGGTGTGCACGTATCCGCCGTGTGTCACGTGAGAGTTCAGATGCGAATGAGAGGTACTATACACAGAAGTAACTTCGCTGTGCAGTATGTGATGTATCAGTATACAATATGCACCCTTGCATCATCTTCACCTGAGTGTAATCAACTTTCTCTTTTTCCCAATATTCTTTTCCTTGTTTATCTTGTCATTTCTGAAGGCTGCATAATCCTTCAGCAGAGCGTTCACTGCTGGTTTAGGGATATTCTTTGACATCCTCTCTTGACTGTGACCAGTTAAACATGTGTCAAAGCCTTCACTATCACAGAGCATCATACTTAAAAGTACAGCTCTCTGATTACTCTCTGCATGAAACATATTCTCATATTTTTGCCCGTAATATGTTCTAGCAAATATTGGTGCACAGCACTACATGAAAAACGGAAGGGTGTGAAAAATTCAAGCCGCCTCCCCTCATGTTTATCAATCAGCACATGCTCACTGCATTCAAGCTCTCTCAGCATTTTTGAATCACAGAGGTCATATCAAGGTTGGCGCTTCATGGGCACGGCAGCCCACGATGTCCAACAATGCCGGCATATTTTCCCCTGGTTTGTTTAGGTCACAGCTTCTTATCTTTATGTTGTATTTGTCAGTTATATTTCAGCACATAGCTCTTTGTCACAAAGTTTTCAGTTGGATGCTGGCATATCTGGCAAGATCCGTGTGTTCTGGAGGCGGATCTTTGCCTCAACTTCAAATACCTGTGTGGTCAACACATTGTAATCGGACCTACACAGCTTTCTGTACTTTCCAAACAGAGCTTTGAGGGGAGTCGTTTGAAACTTTCCAAGGACATATGTAAAACCGAGCTTCTCCAAACATTATCTTGACACCTCGGTCGAGGCGCATGTAAAAAGCTGGAGAGCCGAGTTGGTCTGCTGGGTCTCCTTTGTCAATGCACCTGTACACACACATAAAATGTTTTAGTCGTCTAGCTAGGTAACAAATGTGTTGAAAAACTGCAGCTTCTCACAACTGATTTCGAGAACTGGCTCTTGCGAGAAATGAAGTCTAGACATCCACCATTGCACAGTTAGGTCATTGAAATCTGCAGTACTATCTGAAAGTCTCAACAACAGGGCAGTGTTTCACAGTATTTCTCAGTGATGTGTGTGAAGCACCTTCCATTTTCTTATTTTCTGTGGTACACCAAGGAAAAGATGGTACTTTAGACAGTTGTCAGGATTCTTTTGGTTGAGTCAATTGTTTGATACATTTAAGGAAATGCACAGAGTCAACAGTATGAAAGAGTGGCTCCTGTGGATTAGCTGGATGGGGGTAAACAATTTCAGGCCTCTCCGCTTTAATTATTGAAACTAGAAGGGAAGGGAAACGGGAAGGAAACTGGAAACTGGGCATCCAGAAGGGTGAGGAACTCTGTGAAAAGGGCTCCGTTCATCCACGCCTTCCTATTCGCTTTGCAAACGACAGCAAGGCGTGGGTTACGCGAGAAGCAGCGTGGCTTCCAGAACTTGCCAATGACGGCAGGCTTGAGCTTCTTGGTTCCATCAGCGTTGCAGCACAATAATACTGTTACGGAGTAGTTCAGCTTGTAGCAGAGGGCGGACACCGAAGACAAGGCTTTCCAACGGACGTTCTCTGTAGGCACCAGCCGACGCTGTTGAACGTCGTCTTCTCTCAAAAACTCACGAGAGTCTTCTTCTTTCCTTATGCGTTGCACCGCTTAATGTGACACTACCCCGGCGGCTGAAAAGCACCGTCCCGGTGCGTACTAGCGTCCAAACCAGGGTCCATGTGGTACGGTTTTAGGCGTGCAACATGGACCGTCTTGGTGCGTGGTGTAGAGGCATGGCGGACGGGATGCAAGGGCACAATTTCGTATGTCACTGGTGTCACTTGTCGTAAAATACGGTAGGGTCCTGTATACCGGGGCAAAAGTTTTTCCGAGAGGCCAACGCGGCGAGCTGGAGTCCAGAGCAGCACGAGAGAGCCGCAAAAATACTCGGTGTTGCGATGACAGGAATCATAGCGACGTTTCTGGGAGTGCTGAAAGGCTGCGAGTCTGTTGCGAGCAACAACGCGGGCAGCATCAGCTCGTACTATGGCGTCACGAGCATATGAGCTGGCAGTGGTGACAGATGGGAGCAGGCTGTCAAAAGGAAGCAGAGGTTCACGGCCGTATAAAAGATAGAAGGGGGAGTAGCAGGTAGTGTCGTGACGCGACGAATTGTAAGCGAATGTCACAAATGGCAGCGTTATGTCCCAGTCGCGGTGGTCATCAGAAACGTACATAGACAACATGTCAGTCAGTGTCCGGTTAAGGCGTTCGGTAAGCCCGTTCGTCTGTGGATGGTAGGCAGTCGTGAAAGAATGACGAACGTTGCACAGCCGTAGGATCTCGTCGACTATACGAGCCAGAAAGCAACGGCCACGGTCGGTGAGGAGTTGGTGGGGAGCTCCATGGACGAGTATAACGTCGTTGAGGAGGAAAGCAGCGACATCAGTTGCACAACTGGTTGGTATTGCTCGTGTGACCGCGTAGCGTGTGGTGTAATCAGTGGCCACCGCAATCCATTTGTTCCCCGATGCGGACAGTGGAAAAGGCCCTAGAAGATCCAGACCCACTCGAGAAAATGGGTCTATGGGGATGTCGATTGGCTGCAGAAGTCCAGCTGGTAAAAGTGATGGCTTTTTCCGGCGTTGACAGCGGTCACAAGCAGCTACGTAACGGCGGACTGCGCAATATAGGCCTGGCCAAAAGAACCGACGACGCACACTGTCGTATGTGCTAGAGACGCCTAAATTACCCGCTGTAGGAACGTCGTGAAGCTGTTGAAGGACGGCTGAGCGTAGGTGCTGAGGGACTACTGGTAGAAGGTCGGGGCCATCAGGTCGCATATTGTGCCGGTATAAGGTGCCGTCGTGGAGCACAAACAAACGAAGGGAAGGGTCATCGTGATCGGCGCTGAGGTGATTGATAATTTCGCGAAGCTGAGGGTCCTGGCGTTGCTCATGGCGAATGTTGGAGAAATCTGAAATAGAGAGCACGCAAGCGTCATTGTCACATTCAGGTTGGCTTGGCGGGTCGACTGGATGACGGGACAGGCAATCGGCGTCTCGATGCAACTGGCCAGACTTATAAACTACTGAAAAATTGTACTCCTGAAGGCGCAAGGCCCAACGTCCAAGGCGGC
>JAJIZL010046525.1:17200-27883 GCA_023969395.1 Amblyomma maculatum | reverse complement strand
CATCGTTCTGCACTGGTAGGAATCTTATACCGTAAGGAGTTAATGAAAGTTCCTTTTTAATTGTCCTTTGGAGGACGTCCCATAGAAAGACAGCATCTCAACACTGTAAGAAAACGTGTTCAATTGTTTCCGTTTTTTTTTTTTTGCACAACAGGCAATTTGTTGTCCAAGGGACGAAGATACCTTTATCATTCAGCCAGGTTTTAACAGGGAGCGTATTAGAGTGAAGTTTGAAAAGGAACGTTTTAGCAGATGGCCTCACGGGCATCTTCTTAACTCTTTTCAAAACGTCCTGCCCTGGGTCTCCGTAGTGTAATGCCCGGCAAAAAGGCCCCGGGAGCATCACGTCAATGAGATCTTTATACAGTTTTTTTGGGGAGACATTGTAAAGGTAATCAAAAGAAAACAGCACTTCCAGCAACTTGCACGAAAAAACAACCTCGCGCAGGTAGCCAGTCACAGTACCAGGCATGTTTTCACATGACAATCCATTCAGGGACCAGCCTCTGCAATCGCACTTGCATCACAGTTCCTAGAAAGGTATCTTTTTGATCACGGAGGAATATAAATCGCGAAACCACCTGACGCAAGAACAGATGTGCAAGGCCAAGCCCACCCCTTTTAACAGAAATAAACAAATTCGTCCGGGCGGTTTTTTCCCACGTGGATGCCCAAATAAAAAGAGCAAAAACGCGGTGCATTTTCTGAATGGAGGTTCGTGAGGCACACAACACATGTATGAGGTACCACAGCCTCGAAATAAGAAAAATATTGCAAATAGAAGCGCGCGAAAACATTGACAGTTGCTTTCCTTGCCACGCATCCGCTTTTTCTTTCGCTCTGAATGTTTCCTCCATCCAGTGCACGTTGGGATCTTGATAACATTCTAAAGGCACGCCTAGATATCGTGTTGGGAGGGCAGACCATCGCAGCTTACAGAAGAAATCAGGTGTCACGTTCCAACCACCGTGCCAAAACCCAGAGCTTTTCTCCCAATTGATCTTGCATCCGGTTTGATCACAAAATGTTTGGACGACACCCGTGACTTCACAGATGCTCTTTCTAGTTGCACAAAACACTGCTATGTCATCAGCATATGCTAGCATTTTCACGTGTGCTGATTGCAACTTGAACCCTAAAATGCGATCGCTATCAATGATAGCCAAGCAAAGTGGCTTTAAATACAGTGCAAAAAGCAGGGGTGAGAGCGGGCAGCCTTGCCTTACCGATGAACGTACTGCGATGCTGTCAGTCAGTTCACTATTCACTATAATACGGGTCGTGCAGTTCGCATACGCCATTTTAACACCCTCCACTATGACTTCACCAAGGTTAGAATGCTCCAAAATGGAAAAAAGAATTTTGTGAGAAACACAGTCAAAGGCTTTCGCCAAATCTAACTGCATCATGGCTATCTGACCACCGAGTGCATCAACACATTCTAGTACGGTTCTTGCGACATGTATATTCGTGGCAATGGATCGACCCTTGATGCCGCACGTTTGATGAGACCCAACCAATTTCTTTATTACGCTTTGCAGTCGTTTTGCTAAAACCTTCATGTACACCTTGTAGTCAACATTGGTGAGGCTAATCGGTCGATATGACCCCACCAACAGTCGTTTCTCCGGATCATCTGACCTGGGTATTAGAACTATGTGCGATGTAGAGAGAGACAATGGAACAGCATTACGTTCATAAGCTTCAGTGATTACACAGAGCATAAACTGAGCCGCGTACTGCTGAAAAGTTTTAAAGAATGCGGCGCTTAGACCATCCGGCCCAGGGGCCTTCCCAGGTGTCAGGTCATCTATTGCAGATACTATCTCCTGCAACGTTATCGGTGTTTCTAGGCGCGCTTTACTTTCGTCATCCAGTGCAGGCATCAGTCTTAGAAAATCTGTTCGAAAGCCGCCTACAGTCTGAAGCTTAGCGCTAAGTAGTTCTTCGAAGTGCTCTGTTACCGCACGCTGAATATCTTTAGCATCTTCAGTGATATGGCCGGCATATCTTATACTCCTTATTTCTTTCTGGCAGGCGTATCTTTTCTCGTCTGCTAGCGCTCGTTTTGTCGGTACTTCTCCAGCCCAAAGTTTTTCTGCCCTTGCACGTATAACAGCCGCTGTGTATCTTTCACTGTCGATTGTTTCCAACTCACTTTTTATCTCTCGTATTTTACTGGCGAAATGCCCTGGCACCGTACTTTCCATGCTCAAAAAAAAAAAAACTGAAGTTGTTCATTCAGTTCTTTTTCTTTCTGTTTATGCCGCACCTTACTGCTCTTTTCTATGGATTTCAAGTTGACCCACTCTTTGAAGCTGTCCCATGCCGCTGCAAAACTTACTGGTCGCATAGCCAGACGACTTTCAAACTCGGTCTTAACTTCCGTAAGGAACTCTTCATCGGCGAGAAGTTTGGCATTCAGTTTCCATAGGTACCAGTTAAAGCGCGATTTCTTTCCTGCCCTACCGAACACTGCACTCACGAGACAATGATCACTGAAAGACACAGGTTTGACCTCATATGCAGTACATAGGGAAAGAAGATCAACCGAGGCATACACCATGTCCAATCGAGCATGGCTATCTCGCTGAAAGTGCGTGAACTCTGGTTGGTTTCCAGTGGAGAACACACTACCAACATCCTCGAGGCCGTATTCATGCGCAAGTGCATTCAACTGCTCGGAGCTTCTGTCTCTTCGAGGTTTACACTTCGCCGCTCGGTCCACAGCTGCGCACACACAGTTGTAGTCACCAAGTACAAGCAAGATTTTGTCGACCTGCAACCACGATTCAATAGACTTAAAAAACAATTCACGTTCGCGTTCTGAATTGGGAGCATACAAACACAACACACGCCAGCATAAATTACAGTAGGTAAAATCAGTAACCAAAAGCCGACCACTTGGACAGGCAAAAACGGACTCTACGCTTACTCCCAGCGTGTTACGTATAAATAAAAGGCATCCACCCGATACACCAACAGAATGACATACACACACATAAAAGTTTGTTTGAAAAGAAGCCACCATACGGTCAGTGCTTTCTTGGCTCTCAATCTTTGACTCTTGCACAGCTGCTACTTCTATATCATTATCTAAAAGGAGGCGACTGAGCTGGCATTGGCGCCTTCTCGCTCCCAGCCCTCTGACATTCAAAGTAGCTACGTGTAACGGCGAATTGAGCTTGAGAGTCATGTATTAGCGAGAGATGCCCGTACCCGCATGGTGCCTATACCTTCATGATTGCGCGGCCTCCGCTTCTGAAGAACAGTGGCATATGTGTGCATGTATTGTCCTCCCAGCAGAACGTTGGGCTGCATACAAACGAAGTCCAAGCACCGTCTGTCATTTTTGCTCACACACGCCCCGCTTGGTTGCAGAATGTTCCTGACGCTGGTCGGTAGGCAGCCGACCCACAAATCGTTCAGGACACCACAAAACCTACGGAGGCGGTTTCCCCGCCTGCCGCGTGTCAGCCGAGAAGTTCGGCTTCGGTCTTAACGTTGCTCTTCGGATGCCCGAAGTTTTCGGCGGCGGCTCACCACAAACACCGTCTGGCAGCTGAGTCCCCTCGACGATTTCCTCGTGTGGACGTTTCGCGGCAATAAAGGCTGCTGTCTCCAGCCCAACCTCCATGGCATCAGTACAGGGAGGCTCAGTACTGTGATGCTCCTCAGCGTCAGAAAAATTGATTACATCTTCTGATGCTTCCTTTGACGCGCCTTCATGGTCCTGTGACGGATCTTGCAAGGCTTGCCGAGTTTCATTCTCTTGACTGGGCACCGTCACCTTATGCTTTGTCAAAACAGTCATGGAAGGCGCGTCCTGTTTTGTTGACTGACCTCTAATGTCAGCAGCCTCCTCCGCATCCACCTCGTCCATTATTAACTCCGACGAGTCTTCGCTGGTCCCAGGTCCGGCAATGCTAGCGTAGGCACGGGCACACTGGCTGTCTTCATGCCCGAACCGTCGACAGGTTCCGCAGCGAGGAACCCGGCACTCTTTGCAGATGTGGCCCGTACTCCGGCAGCGTAGGCACAGCGGGGGTCTGCCTGGCACAATAACGAGCGCCAGCTCACCACTAACATTCAGTTGATGCGGCAGGTCGTCGAGCTTCATGCCAGCTTTCAGCTTCAGCGTGACGAGTCTAGTAGTTGAGCCCTTTTCTAACATACCTTTAACTCGCCAGCGCTCCCGTGTAACTTCGGATACCTTTCCGTACGGTGCAAAGGCAGCACGAACATCCTCGTCTGGCACGTTGTGTAGCAGCCAGTGAAGTTTCAGCCGCACATCCTGGTTCGCCGGGTCAATTACCAAGCAGCGACCGTTTTTCACACACAACTCGCCTACACTAACAAGCTTGGTCACCGCTTCAGAATCATTGAGAGTGACAGCCCAGACGTGGCTCATCCGATACGCCCCCATTGCGATAACGTAGAGGATTAGCGAGTGTTGTGCTAAAGCATCCCGGAAATCTTCCACCCGGTACGGGCGGGCCCTGATATCGGCGTGCAAAGAAACGGTATTCAAAACAAACCGACCTGTTCGCAGTGCAGGCAAAACGACCTGGTAGGTATTGTCCTGTTCAGCAGTCCTGTTACCGCGGCCTGACATGGCCGCTGAAGCCGCTCCTGAGGAGCCCTGCATCCTGCGTCCGTTCACTGGCGTGGCCGGAAGCAGAAAGCCTCTCGGCCACCTCGTCCGGATGAGTAGTAAAGCCGCCGATGGCAGCCTCCACAAGGGCTTTGCAAAAAAGCGAAAACAACCTCCGACGAGGAAGGGATTCGAACCCACACACACAGAATATTACGCGATAAATACATAACATGGTTTAAAACCAGGCGATTTGGTCTGCGTGATGCATTACAAATCAGACATTTGCAGCAACACTTTCATTCTCGGAAGCCACTCAGGCACTTCGTCTTGTGTCTTGAAAACTTCAACACTCGCAACAACTTCGCGAACATACTGGCGTATTATCCTCGCATCAACGTCTGCATCAACGCTCCGTTGGAGCGGCTACAGCGGCCATGTCGAGCCGCGGTGACAAGATTTTTGCGTCGGGTGAAGAATACCAGGTCGTATAGCCTAGTTTCCCTACAGGACGATTCGTTCTAAACACTGTTTTCTTGCACGGAGACATCAGGGTCCGCCCATACCGGGTGGAAGATTTCCGGGATGCGCTCGCTCCCCTATCGCTCCTTTCGGAAGTTATCGCCCTCGGGGCGTACCGCATGAGCCACGTTTGGGCCTTTAAGGACGAGGTGGGCGTAAAGAAGATTGTGCAAATGGGTGAAGTGAAATCTGCTCGATGCCTCGTGATTGACCCGGCGAACCGAAACATCCGAATGAAGCTACATTGGCTGCTGCCCAGCGTACCGGACGAGGACGTGCGGCTCGCTTTCGCGCCGTTCGGCAAAGTGACCGACATATCTAAGAAGCGGTGGCGCCTACAGGTTGTGGCGGACAAGGGTTCGACCACGAGGCTGGTGGCTTTGAAGTTGAATGCCGGCGTGAAGCTGGACAACCTGCCCCACCAGGTGAACGTCGCTGGAGAGCTAGCCCTTTTGGTCTTGGCGGGCAGGGCTCCCCTCTGTCTGCGCTGTTGAGGCACGGGCCACATTCGGCGTGACTGCCGCATGCCACGGTGCAGTTCCTGCCCTAGCTTCGAACATGACGAGACCCAGTGTGCTCAGACGTACGCCAGCGTCGCCGGGCCCGTGAGCAGCGTAGACGCTGCCGAACTGCTCATGGATGAAGCCGACGCGGAGGATGCATCGAGAGCAGCTTATGTGTCGTCGCTGCAAGAGATCACGGTGGGTGCCCCACAGACGGGTCAACTGGAGTGTCAACCTGTCGCTGGCGCAACGCCCGAGAAGTATTTCCCTGTGTCTGCATCGGCTGTCGCCGTCGTGCCGAATGGTGCGGCAGCGACACTATCGGACTCTGTGGTTAGCGATACCCAGCCCATGGACGTTCTCGGTGCAGCGGTCAGCCAAATGGTCGGAAAACGGCCGCACGAGCAACTCGCTCCGAATGTGCCCCAACTTGGTGCCAGTGGCGGAGACGAGCCGCCGACTAAAACATCAGATATGAGGCGTTCGACCTTGAAGCCGTGTCCGAACATTCCTTAGACTCATGGCAGGCGGGTAAACCGCCTCCGTAGTTTTGTGTAATTCAGGCCATACAGAGGTGGCATGGGGTTCCAGGGTTTGTCGTTTAGGTAGACACCATGAGATAGGATCCTTGCCTTTCTTTGACATAGCAATCAACCTTCCTGAAGCGCTACGTGTAGCTACAATAAACGTACGGGGCTTCGGAGCAAGAAGGCGACAGTGCCAGCTTAACCGCCTTTTCATTGAGAACTATCTGCGCGTAGTAGCTTTTCAAGAAACCAAAATTGACAGCCGAGAAGCGACAGATCGAATGGTGTCCGCTTTCCGACTGCATTTCGACGTTTGTGTGTGTCATTCAGTTGGTTCTTCTGGCGGCTGTGCCCTTTTCATACGTAACAATGTTGGTATAAATGTGCAGTCGCTGTTTTCGTGTCAAAGTGGCCGGCTCCTGATTGTTGATTTTTCACTTTACGATGTAAACTTCAGTTATGTGTGTGTATGCACCTAATATAGCTTCCGAGAGAATAATGTTTTTTGAACGTTTCCAGACATACCTAGATTGTGAAAAGGTCATAGTTCTGTTGGGGGATTTCAACTGTGTTTGTCGCGCTGAAGACCGTGTAAAATGCTTGACAGTGAAGGATAAGAGTGCGGAGATCCTGAATTCAGTTATTCACGGTCACAACTTGGAAGATGTTGGAAGTGTGTTTGCAAATGCTACTCAACTGCAATTCACTCATTTTCAACGCAGTAGCCACGCACGACTTGATCGGTTGTATGTATCGCTTGAATTAGTGCCGCTGTGTACATCGTATGAGGTTAGACCAGTGTGCTTTAGTGATCACTGTCTAGTGATTGCAAACTTCGGCAGAAATTTGCAAAGCAAAAAAAAAGCTTTAATTGTGACCTGTTGAAACTCAACACGAAATTGTTGGAGGACGAGGGTTATGCTAAGGACGTTGAGGAGGAGCTTAAAAAGTTGCTCGCAGTGTTGCCAATAAGTGTCGCCATGGGCTGGGAAGAATTTAAACAGGCAGCAAAACTGAAGGCAATTGAAAAAAGTAGTAAACTGCGATATGAACAGAAACAAAACGAAACACACCTATGTGAGCAACTAGAATTCTTTACTGGTATAGAATGCGCTCAACCAAGTACATTTGCAAAATAAGGAGCATCAAGATAAAGTTGGAAAGATTAGATACAGATAAGTACAGAGCGGCGGTTATTCGTGCGCCATCCGAGAAGCTGTGGGTCGCTGAAGCACCAGCAAAGCGTGCTGTATCGGACGAAAAGCGATACGCGAGCCGTAAGGAAATACGGAAGATACGAAGCAGGAATGACGTTTCGTCGGATGGCAGTGTTATCAAACATGTAATTGCCGGTCATTTCGAAGACGTGCTTGGTCACTCGCGAAAAATGGTAGGTGATTTTCAAGCAGAATTCTTGCCGCTAATGCCCAAGCTTGATGAAGAAGGAAGAAAAGGAGCGACTAGAAATGCCGATTTGGATTTGCGTGAAAGAAATACAGGACGCAATAGACTCCCTGCCAGCCGCTAAAGCGCCGGGCCCTGACAAATTAGGGGCGTCCTTTTATAATATGTTTAAGCCAGTGATAGCTCACCTCCTCCTGAAGGGTATCAACGAAGCTTACGAGCAAAACCATGTTCCACTGTCCTTCAGCACTTCTCATATCACACTGATTCCGAAAACTGAGGAGCCGGAAAAGCGTTTGTTGATGGGGTCTTATCGCCCGATAAACCTCACCAACGTTGATTATAAAGTATTTATGAAAGTGTTGGTAAGACGACTGCAGTGTGTGATAACAAAGCTGGTTGGCAAGCATCAGACGTATGGCATAAAGAGACGGAGTATCGCCACGAACATACACGTAGCGCGAAGCGAACTAGAATGTTGTGACGCACTTGGTAACCGAGTGGCAATGATCCAACTGGATCTCGCAAAAGCATTTGACCGCGTGTCGCATAATGTGCTGTGTGCCATATTGGATCACTTCAATATTGGGGATGTAAACACAGGTTGAGTCAGAATGGCGTAAGCCAACTGCACAACGCGGATTATAGTGAACGGAGAACTGACCGAGAGCCTGCAAGTGCGGTCATCAGTTAGGCAGCGCTGTCCCCTGTCGCCCCTGTTGTTTGCCTTCTACCTTGAGCCTCTTTTCTTCGCCATTCGAAATAATGAGAGCGTAAATGACTTCAGGCTACAGTCAGCGCATGTTAAAATATTGGCCTATGCCGATGATATTGCGGTTTTCTGTTCACATAAAGATATTACCTGTGAAGCCACAAATGTAGTCTACATATATTGTTAGTGTACGGGGGCGTTAATAAACTGGGAAAAGAGCTATGGCTTCTGGCACGGCAGTTGGGAAGACACGCCAGAGTACTACTCTCGACTGCAGTGGTCCGCGATTTCTACAATGTATCTAGGTGTACCTCTCCAAGCATACCGGGACCCTGATTTGTATTGGAGGGATGAAACCTCAAATGCAAAAAAAAAAAAGGCTGATGCGGGGCAAGGAAGGCAATTATCTGTATTTTCGCAGGCTACCGTGTGTAATTTATTTCTCACTGCAAAAATATGGTATGTCATGAATGTGGTCAGTGCCTCCTGGATCAGCATTCAAAAAATGCACCGTCTTTTCGCCGTTTTTATTTGGGCATCGACGTGGGAAAGAACCAGTTGGACAAACTTGTTCCTGTCTGCAAAAAAAGGTGGGCTAGACCTTGCACAGGATCTAGCCAATCTTTTGACGCCGAAGCTCCCCCCTAGGTATATTCAAACACATCTGTCTTATATGCGTCCAAGCTGGAATCTGGTACTGGCAAACTTTTTGGATGCAAGCAGAGCAACGTTCATGTATCGCTTGGCACACGGACGGCTCCCCATCCGCAGCAGAGCGTTCACACGAGCGAGCTTGCGTCCAGTTTGCCCGTTCTGTGGTGGTCGCGAAGACATGGTGCACATCTTTACACAATGTCTTCTCCCAGCAGCCCTTCTTCGACGAGTGGCTACCTTGTTCAGTGTTCCAGGAGTGCCGTATCAAACTGTCAGGTACCTCAACCCGTTACCCAGGCATGCTGTGAAACAGTTTGTGGTGTTGCTCGTTGAGTGCATGTACCAAGTCTGGTCTGCCAGGTGCGCCGCTGCGTTAGCACGCAGTGTTCCGGGCCTTCAGGAGGTGCTCGCACGAGTCCGCAGGGAGGCCTGGTTTCACCTAAGCCATGAGCAGCGTCACCTCAGCGAGCAAGAGTTCATAGACATGTGGAGCAGGCCACCGATTATTTGCGAGGTTTCTGGACGTACCATAACGGTGTTAATATGAAGCACTTTAGGGTTGCAGTTGTTCTTCAGGACATCCGAGGTCCAAAGAAGGTCCGGTCTCCCTGTGTTCGGCCTGCTGTCACTGCGGGGACCTTAAACACAGTTGGCATAGTGTTCGGTGACTGCTGTGTGCGTGTCACCATACGACTGCCCCCTTGCCAGGGCACGGCCGTCATCCCGAAACAAAATCCTCCTCCACCCGGACATCCGGGAGGAGGGGGAGGTACCGGGGATGATGTATGAATGATGATGGGCAGGTAGGTTAGGTGAGACCTTGAGGTTGCGGCGCCTTCTGGAGCCAAACCTCCTCCCATCTGACAACGGTACCTTGCACATTTGTTTTTGAGGCAAGTCGTCTGGGTGGGGCTGTGAGAGGGTACCTACGCGAAGTTGTGCTTGCATACGGGATGCTGCATCGATTTTCGATGCAATACTTGAGTGACGTCACGCGGAAAGATTGTACTCTGATTTCTTGGATGCAATGATTCCGGTCCCACTTTACCGTTTGCCATTATGTGGAGGCCCAGGAGGAGATGTGTTGCACAGAGTGAAAATAATGCCGGTGTTACCCTCGGTCAAATCCTCTTTCCTAAGCTTCATACTAACAGGTTATCAGTGAAAACATGGCTTCATGAAAAAGGTCTTTTTGTACCCTGGGCAACTAACTGTTACCTATTTAGCAAAGCTTAAACCATAGAACATGTATTCCTGGATTGTTGGGATCCCATCTTTTTCTAGAATGTGCTTCAAAGGATTTTGAAAAAAGAATTACCCCTAGATATGTACGGCGTAAGATTCCTTCCGGTTTTACACGCAGACAATATTCCACTGGATACGATTATGCTCCTTGGCCTTCACAGCTTGTGGAAAACGCGAATGCAGTTCAACAGTGTAGATGTTGATGTGCGCCCTGTGCGTGAACATTTTTTAGAAAGTGTTATACGGTAGAGGGAAGTGTATCGAACACTCCCCGAACACCCAGAATGGATAGACTAGCTTAACAGCTTGGTACAATTGAATAATTTTTAACGCATCGTGTCCGCCAAACCTTTCGGCCCCCTCGTCCGCATGAGCAGCAAAGCCGCCGATGGCAGCTCCTATATTTTAACAAGGGCTTTTCAAAAAAGAGAAAAAAACCTTCGACGAGGATGGGATTCGAACCCACGCGGGCAGAGCCCAATGGATTAGCAGTCCATCGCCTTAACCTCTCGGCCACCTCGT
>JAJIZL010046525.1:0-11689 GCA_023969395.1 Amblyomma maculatum | reverse complement strand
CGATGGCAGCCCATATATTTCTACAAGGGCTTTGCGAAAAAATACCTTCGACGAGGATGGGATTTGAACCCAAGCGGGTAGAGCCCAATGGATTAGCAGTCCATCGCCTTAACCTCTCGGCCACCTCGCCCTTTTTTTTTCTTTATTGCCGGTCATCACCAACACAAAACAAAACCACCAAAAACGCGCTACAAACAGAATGCTCCCAGCAGAGCGGTTACCACAAGCATGACACTGTTAATACAGAAGCCGGCATTCTCATAAGAGTTGCCTTTCTCAAGTTAAAATTCCTTCAGCTCGCATAATGGTTCGACTCTTGAAATCCAGTCTGGCACAGCGGTCTTCAATTTGTGCATTTCAACCAATGCGTGTATACTCTCGCGAAAGTAGAGCCTTGCAGGGCGGGCGTCAGGGTCACAGTGAAAACCCGCCATTCTGGACCGCCATAGACTGTGCAGGCCTATTAGTATAACCGTATCAAGTGGAATCCCATCATTATTTTCAGTTGGCAGGAATCTAATCCCGTATGCCAAACCTAATCCCGTATGAGTCTAATGGTAATTCTTTTTTAACAGTTCGTTGCAGCACATCTAAAAAATAGACGCCCTCCCAACAGTGCAGAAATACATGGTCTATTGTCTCTGGCTGTTTACATATTAAGCAAAGTGAACCCCATGGCAGATAAAAGCCCTTGCTTTCAAAAAACGTTTGTATCGATAATGTTCTTGTATGTAACTTAAAGAAAAACGTCTTTACCCCAGGAGAAACTGGCATTCTTTTGACACGCTTCAGTACGTCTTGACCTAGACGGCCGCTATACAAGGCTCTGTACACAGGAACAGAGAAGTAGTCGTCACAAACAGCTTTATACAGGTTCTTCTTTTTCGATGAACTTACGTATTCTGTCGAGAAGCGAGCTGACAGAATTCGAACACTGCTGACAACCTCTTTGAAAAAACCAGAAAGACGCCCTGGCATGCTTTCCGTGGCAACAACGAAATTGAGCAACGCCCGCGCGAGCCTCACTTGGCACACTGCGCAAAAAGGGGTCGGTAACGTCGCGAAAGAAAATAAATCTGTTTACAAGCTGGCGCACAAATAAGTGAGCAAGCCCGAGACCTCCGTCTTTAATTGGCCGGAACAGGTTATCCCGACTACATCTTTCCCAGCTTGATGCCCATACAAACACAGCAAAGATTCGGTGTAGCTTTTGAACACTCAACCTAGAACAATAAAGTGCTTGCATGACGTACCACACCTTGGCAACAAAAAATAGATTACACACAGTGGCTCGTGCAAAGATAGACAGCGGCACTCCTTTCCACTTGTAAGCCTTTTCCCGTATTTCCTGAACTTGGGCGCGCCAAAATGGCTTGCTGTCTTCATAGAATTCTAGAGATACGCCCAAATACTACACGGGTGTTGTAACCCATGTAACGTTGGCAAAAAATTCAGGCGTTGATATCCACGCCCCGTGCCAGAAGCCAAGACATTTTTCCCAGTTTACTGGACTTCCTGTGGTCGCACTAAAATCTGTCACAACTTCAACTGCGGCGCGAATACTTTCTTTGTTCGCACAAAACACTGCCACATCATTAGCGTACGCCAAAAGTTTGACCTCAGACATGTACAGTTGAAAGCCCTGAACAGATGGATTTTGCATAATAGACAGGCATAAAGTTTCGATATAAATGCAGAATAGAAGAGGGCTGAGGGGACAACCCTGACGTACCGAACGCCGCACATTTATGGGTTCCCCTAGTACTTTATTAACAATCAATCGCGTTGTGCAGTTTCGGTACGCCAGGGCTACGCCCTCTCTGATAATATAACCAACATTGATATAATCCAATATTGCAAACAATACATCATGTGGAACACAGTCAAACGCCTTTTCTAGGTCGAGCTGAAGAAGCGCGACCCTCGCGCAAGCAACGTCACAACATTCCAGCACGCACCTCGCCTTATGAATATTTGTTGTAATGGACCGGCCCTTTATACCACACGTCTGGTGGGAGCCAACGATATGTTTTATCACTGTCTGTAGCCTGGCTGCCAGAACTTTCATCAGCATTTTGTAATCCACATTTGTTAAAGAAATAGGCCTGTATGATATCACAAATTTTAGTTTCTCTGTTTGGTTTGACTTAGGAATTAACACTGTGTGTGAGGATGCGAACGAAGGAGGGAGTGCACCAAGTTCATAGCCTCCGTTAAATACTGCAGCTAACAATGGGGACATATCTAGCTTGAATGTTTTATAAAAGGCTGCGATCAAACCATCCGGCCCAGGCGACTTTCCTCGGTTCAGATTATCAATGGCGCGTTCAACCTCGTCCTCGGAAATCGGCTGCTCTAACTTTTCTTTTGTGGTAGCATCCAGTCGTGGCAAGGAGGAAAGAAACACCTGCTTAAACGTCTCCAACTTCATGTCCCGAAAAGCAAACAGCTCCTGATAATAGTCGAAGAACGCCCGTGCAATGTCGTTCTTATCTGTCACGAGGCTTCCGTTACATTCTACTTCGGTTATGTCATTTCGATGAGCCTGTGCTTTTTCAAGACCCAGAGCCCGCTTAGTGGGCGTATCGCCGGCGACCTATCTTTCGGCCCTGGCGCGAACGAGCGCTCCTTGATATCGGTCCTCGTCTAATAATTATATTTTCTTTTTTATCTTTCTGATGTCCTCTTTGTAAACCCTCGGCTCCTTACACTCCTGCGCTATTAACTTCTTTAATGTTGATCTTAGGCCTGCTTCTTCTCGCTTTTCGTTATGGCGAATACAGCTGGCTCTTTCTATCGCTTTCATTTTAATTTCTTGCTTGCACAGTTCCCATTGCTCTCCAATGCTGCTGTTAGGTCGTTTATTTATTTCATTTAGCTTCTGTACAATAATTTCGATTAAGTTATCGTCTTCTAAAAGTTTGGAATTCAGCTTCCAAAGGTCCCACACAAAACTTTTGCTTGGGCTTCTAGCTGCTATGCATTTTGCCAGACAATGATCGGAGAAGGACATTGGGATAACAGAATAATTGTTACACTTCGGTATCACATCCAACGATAAATAAATTCGGTCGTCCGCCTTCATCCCGGCCTTCAACTTGAGAAGTACTGACCTCGTTGTCGAGCCTTTCTCGCTGACGCCCTGGACGCGCCACCGTTCTCGAGTGACCCCCGTCACATTCCCGAATGCGGCGAAAGCCGTCCGAATGTCCTCATCTGCGACACCGTCTATAATCCAATGTAGTCTGAGTCGGACTTGCTAGTCTTGAGGGTAGATAATAACACACCGTCGGCCCTTCACGTTCAGCTCTTTCAACGCCACAATACGCTTCGTGGCTTCAACAGTCTTGAAGGTGACAGCCCACACGTGATTAACCCGATACGCCCCCAAGGCTACAACCTCGGCGAGTGCATCCCGAAAGTCTTCTACGCGGTAGAGCCTAGCTCGAACGTCACCATGTAAAAAAAACCGTGTTTAAAGCAACACGTCCTGTGGGCAGCTGCGCCGGATGAGTAGTAAAGCCACCGAAGGCAGCCCCTGTATTTCCACAAGGGCTTAGCAAAAAAACCTCCGACCAGGATGGGACTCGAACCCACGTGGGCAGAGCCCAATGGATTAGCTGTCCATCGCCTTAACCTCTGGGCCAGCTCGTCTTTTGTTTTCTCTTTTTTTATTATTTCCGAAGTATACATGAACAACAAATGGTCACACTTAATAAAACACTTCAGCTGCCCTTGAGCTGACGCGTATGAGGTTAAAATGTCTCCAATTTTACCAAGTTATCCAAAACTTCTGCCCACTGCGGTGGGTCAGGGAGCGCACAGATACATTCCCGTAGATAAACAGCACTTTCAACAAAATTTTCACGCACACTGCGAATGTTAATATCTTCATGCCTTACTTGCATTCGTGTTTTCCACAAGCTGTGGAGGCCTAGAAGCGTTATCAAATCATTGGGTACGTCTTCGTTCTCCACTGGTAAAAACCGGATGCCATAAGGGTTTAGTGGCAGTACTTTTTAATTGTTCTTTGTAGCACGTCCCAATGAAATACTGCATCCTAGCAGTCTAAGAATATGTGTTCGATTGTGTCTGGCTTCTTGCAAAGCTGGCAGTCTGTCATCCAAGGGACATAGATTCCTTTTTCGTGAAGCCAGGTTTTGACGGATAAAATGTTAGAGTGCAACTTAAAAAAGAACGTTTTGGCGGCCGGTCTAACTGGCATCCTCTTCACTCGTTTTAAAATATCCTCCCTTGGGCCTCCACGGTAAGGCTCCCGATACAAAGGTGCCGGCAGCATGATTTCAACTAGGTCCTTATACAGCTTTCTCTTGCCAACACTGTGAAAATATTCAGCGGAAAAACGCACTTCTAACAACTTGTAAGAGAGAACAACCTCGCGCAAATATCCTGTGACAGCTCCACACATGTTTTCACATGAGGAGACGACAAGAAATCCGGGTAACAGCCTTTGCAGCCGCACTTGTATGACTGTTCTTAAGAAGGTTTCATTTTGGTCTCGAAGAAAAAAAAGCGCGATACCACTCGGCGCAGAAACAAATGAATCAATACGACGCCTCCGCTTTTTAAAGAAAGAAATAAATTCGTTCGCCATGTCTTTTCCCAGGTCGACGTCCAAAGAAAAACCGCAGTCGCTGAATTTTTTGAATGGCAGTTCGTGACGCACATAACATTCATTACATATACCATATCTTTGAAATCAAAAACACATTGCAGTTGAAAGCGTGTGAAAAAAATGACAGTTGCCTTCCCTGCCATGCTTCCGCTTTTTCTCGCACTCTTTTTGCTTCTTCCTTCCTGTGTAAGCTGGGATCGAGATAACATTGTAGGGGCACACCCAGATACTGCGTTGGCAAGGAAGACCATTGCAATCGGGAGAAAGAAGCCGGTTCAGCATCCCATAAGCCGTGCCAAAATCCGGAGCTTTTTTCCCAGTTAACCCGACATCCAGTCTGGTCACAAAACTTTTCGACAACGATAACCACTTCACAAATGCTTTCTCTGTTTGTACAAAATACTGCAATGTCGTCCGCGTATGCAAGTAGCTTCACCTGTGCCGACTGCAGCTTGAAACCCGAGATGCATTCATTATTGAGAATGGCCAATCATAATGGCTCGAGATAGGCTGCAAAAAGCAGAGGAGAGAGTGGGCATCCTTGCCTCACCGAAGAACGCACTGCGAGACTGTCAGTGAGATCGCCATTCACTATAGTACGCGTCGAGCAGTTTGCGTACGCCATTTTCACTCCTTCCACAATTACCGAGCCCAGGTTACAACGCTCTAGAATGGAGAAAAGGATGTCGTGCGATACGCGATCGAACACTTTTTCCAAATGCAGCTGAATCATGGCAACCTGACTTCCAAGCCTGTCTACATATTCCAGTACGGTTCGTGCCACATGTATATTTGTGGCAATGCTGCGACCTCTTATGCCGCACGTTTGGTGCGGTCCGACTAATTCTTTTCGCTAAAACCTTCATAAAGATTTTGTAATCAACATTTGTCAGGCTTATGGGCCTATAGGACTTCACCAACAGGCGTTTCTCTGGATCAGCACTTTTTGGAATAAGTACGATGTGTGACGTAGTAAATGATAATGGCACTTGTTTGCGTTCGTAGGCTTCTGTTATCACTTTCAACCTCGGGCTGGAAACATAGTTTTTAAATGCTTTCTAAAAGGAGCTCGCGCTCAGCCAATCTGGTCCAGGGGCTTTCCCACGTGGGAGGTCATCTATGGCCTTTTCGATCTCTTCCATTGTAATAGGCATTTCGAGGCTCTCTTTCACACGATCTTCGAGCGTTGGCATCAGCCTTAAAAATTCTTTTGGAAACCCTTCACCATGTTCGCGCGTATTACTTAGAAGTTCAGCAAAATGTTTCATAATCACACACTTTATATCTTCAGCATCATTCGTAATCTGCCCTTCATGTCTTATTTGCCTGATTTCCTTCTGGCAAGCGTACCCTTTTTTCATCTGATAGCGCTCGCTTAGTCGGCGCCTCGCCAGCCCACAGTTTATCGCTTCTTGCGCGTATAACCGCGGGTCTGTACTTCTCAGCGTCGATTCTTTCTAAATGAGATTCCATATCTCTTAGTTGCTTAGTGAACTTTCCTGGCTCACAGCTTTCCATGCACAACAGGGACTCAAGTTGTCTATGAAGTTCCTTTTCTTCTTTTTGCTTGTACCGAATAACACCGCTCCTTTCAATTGCTTTTAACTTCACCTGCTCCTTAACCTTTCCTACTTATTTGCATGGCTTTCTTCATGCCCATTAAGCAAATATTCCAAATTGTTCGTGATTGCCTTAACAAACTCTTCATCCTCCAAAATGTTTTCGTTCAGTTTCCATAGATGCCAGTTGAAAACAGATTTCTTAACCTTCATTCCAAAAGTCGCACTAATGAGGCAATGATCACTAAACGAAATAGGTTTTACATTATAGTTGGTACAAATTGGAACGAGGTCAATCAATACATACATCCTGTTTAGTCTCGCATGACTATCGCGTTGAAAGTGCGTGTATTTCGGACGGGTTCCAGAAGTAAACACATTTCCAATGTCTTCCAAGCAATATAGTCATGCAAAAATATCTTCAACAGTTCAGCGTTCTTGTATTTCACTGATCTAATCTTCACTCGATCAGTAGCAGCACACACACAGTTAAAATCGCCCAATAGAAGCAAAATTTTGTCACCTTTCAAGTACGGCCCGACTGAATAAAAGAGGTTTTGACGATCACTTTCCACATTTGAGGCGTACATACAAACAGCACTCCAAAATAAATTTGAGAACGAAAAGTCAACAACCAAGAGTCGGCCACTTTCGCATGCAAATACGCAGTCTACGTTTATACCCAAAGTATTGCGAATGAAAAGAAGGCATCCGCCTGATGCCCCCACAGAGTGACAAACACACACATCAAAGGTTGAATGGAAAACAGACACCATGCGGTCTGCATGGTCCTGAGATTCTGTCTTCGACTCTTGCACGGCTAATAAGCCGATTTCATTATCTAGCAGCAGGCTATTCAACTGGCATTGCCGCCTTCTGGCTCCAAGCCCTCTAACATTCAAGGTTGTTACACGCAATGGGACATCTAGCTTAATTGCCATGCGTCTAGGGAAAAAGTCGATCGATCCATGTAGTGCCTGCCTCAATCGTCCATGTGGCTCTGCTTGTCCGAGGTTCCGAAGCGTACGCGCTCGTATCCGGTCTCCCAACGGGATGTCTGGAGGCGTACTGAGGCGTGCCTGAACACCTCACTTGCCACCTTCCATAAACACAGTCAAAGAGCCACAGCCGAAAACAGGCTATGAAGTCTGACGCACAACCTGCACTCACATGCATCAGGTCACGTCCAAACTACGGAGGCGGTTTCCCCGTCTGCCGTGTCTCGGACGAAACGTTCGGCAGAGGCTTCAACGTCGAACGTCGAACCACCGGAGCTTTCGATGGCGGCTCGTCACTGCCACCACCAGGCTGCAGATCCTCACCGACGCTCTCATCATGGGACCGCTTCCCAGCGGTAGCCTCTCATCATGGGGCCGCTTCCCAACGGGTAGGCCGCTTACTCCTTCATTGAAGTCCACAATGTCGGAGTTGAGAGACTCCGCGCTGCCTTGGCTTTCGAGCACAGGTTCTCTGCCGTCCGCCACGCTGCTACTTGCGTCCAGTTGAGAGCCATTCTCTACTGGAGCAGAATCCGCTGCCGCAGCGGCCGTGGACGTCCTCCGCTTTGTCAAAGGTGTAAACACGGGACCATCATTCCTAGCCGGTTGCCCGGTTGTTTTGGCTGCTTCTTCCGCGTCCGCCTCATCCATCAGATGCTCGGAAGAATCTTCGCTGTTCTCAGGACCAGCGATGCTCGCGTAGCTGCGAGAACACTGCACTTTTTCGTAGCCAAAACTACGGCATGCACTGCAACGCGGAACCGTACACACTCTCGGCGAATGTGGTCGGTACTTCGACACCGGAGACATAACTGAGGCCTTCCAGGTACTACGACGAGCGCCAACTCACCACCGACGTTCAGTTGGTGCGGCAAGTCGTCCAGTTTGACCCCAGCGTTCAGCTTCAAGGTGACAATCCTGGTAGTCGACGCGCCAGCACTCCCTGGCCACTTCGGAAACCTTTCCGTACGGCGCGAAAGCCACACGCACATTTTCATCCGGAAGGATATGAAGCAACCAGTGGAGCTTCAGCCTCACATCCTGGTTCACCGGTTCAATAACAAGGCAGCGACTTTGCTTCACACACAACTCACCCACCCCTGCAATCATCTTCACAGCAACCACGTCTTTCAGGATGATGGCCCAGACGTGGCTCATGCGATACGCACCCATGGCGATAATGTCAGGGAGTAGCGAATGCTGAGCCAACGCGTCACGGAAATCTTCCTCCCGGTACGAGCGGGCCCTGATATCCGCATGCAAAAAAACTGTTTAACACAAAACGCCTTGTTGGAAGACTTGGCAGAACAACCTGGTAGTCATTATCCTGTTCCATAGCCCTACTACCGCGGCCAGACATGGCCGCTGAAGCCGCTCCTGCGGAGTCCGTCATTACACGTCCGTGCGCTCTGGCGGCCGGAAGTGGACTCCTCTCGGCCACCTCGTCCGGATGAGTAGTAAAGCCGCCGATGGCAGCCCATATATTTCCACAAGGGCTCTGCAAAAAAGACAAAACAACCTCCGACGAGGATGGGATTCCAACCCACGCGGGCCGAGCCCAATGGATTAGCAGTGCATCGCCTTAACCTCTCGGCCACCTCGTCTTTTTGTTTTCTTTATTGCCGGGCTCCGACAACCAACTCAGTACATCACCGATACACAATATACAAGCACAAGCAAGACGTGGAACAAAAAGGAAACGCTGTCAGTTTTGTACTGACATTGTCACTTGAAATTCCGCTAACCCTGCCAAGGCTTCCACCCTTGGCAGCCAGTGCGGCACACGCTCAAGTGTCTTCTGCACCTCAACGAAACGGGAAATGCTCTCCCGAAAATACAACCGTGAAGGCCTCGCATTAGGACAGTAAAAGCCGGGCATGCGGGAGCGTCATACAGAGTGAAGGCCAGCCAACATTACGAGATCGAAAGGAAAGCCATCTTCGTTATCTATCGCCAAATATCTGATCCCATGTGGATCTAGAGGGAAATCTTTTTCACTGTTCTCTGCAGAACATCCCAGAAATGCACTCCTTCCCAGCAGTGAAGAAAAACATGATTTATAGTTTCGGGTAGCTTGCAGATTAGACAGTTAGTTCCCCATGGCAAGAAAATACCTCGTTGTTCAAGGAATGTTTTGACTGGAAGTGTTTCAGTATGAAGTTTAAAAAAAAAGGACTTCATGCCTGGTGTACATGCATTTTCTTCACCCGTTTTAACACATTCTGGCCCGGCCCTCCACTGTGCATGGCTCTGTACATCGGTGCAGGTAGTATGCTGTCGCTCACATCTTTGTACAGTGTTTTCCTTTTCACCGCAGACAAATAATCGTTAGAAAATCGTACTGACAAGAAACATACGCTCATCACCACCTCCTTGAAAACGCCCTTAATTGGCCCTGGGATTTCATTCGTGCTGATCACAAAGTTTGGCAACGCCCGTCTTAATCTCATTTGGCACACAGTTCGTAACAAAGAGTCTTTTGTGTACTGGAAAAACAGAAACCTGTTAATACACTGTAGCACAGAGGTGCGCCAGACCAAGACCGCCGTCCTCACCTTTCTGAACAAATTTGTTCGGCTGCACCTTTCCCACTGCGATGGCCAAACAAAGGTGCCAAACACTCTGTGCAGCTTTTGCACATTTAGCCGCGAGCAATGCAAAACCTGCATTAGATACCATAATTTACTTATATAAAAAAGATTACACACAGTGGCCTTGGTAAAAAAACGAAAGAGGAACCCCTTCAATCTGTCTGCTTTCTCATGTATTTCATGCGCCTGGCTTCTCCAGAGGTCATCATTGCTTTCGCAGAATTGCAGAGGGACACCCAGGTACTTCACGGGGGTCTTCACCCGCGTTACGCCTGCAAACGTGTCTGGGGTTGACGACCATTCTCCATGCCAATATCCCAGGCATTTTTCCCAATTGATCAAACTCCCTGTGATGTCCCGAAAACATTTTACCTCTTCAACCACAGCTATAATACTTTCTTTGTCAATACAACGCACTGCGACGTCGTCGGCATATGCTAAGAGCTTCACTTCGGCAGCTTGGAGTCGAAAACCGTGAACAGAATCATTTTTAATAATAGTCAATCATAGTGTTTCGATGTACAGACAAAATAAAAGTGGACTGAAGGGGCAGCCTTGGCGTACCGCACGCTGCACGGCAATGGGGGCCTCCAGTGACTTGTTTACAATAAGCCGCGTTGAGCAATTCCTGTACGCCATATCCACACCCTCTCTGATAACCGAACCGACATTAATATGGTCAAGAATAGCGAACAGGATAACAAGTGATACACAGTCAAAGGCCTTCTCTAGGTCGAGCTGCAAAACCGCGACGCCAGATTGCATGACATCACAGCACTCAAGCACGCACCGCATCTTGTGTATGTTGCTTACTATAGACCTTCCCTTGATTCCACATGTCTGGTGGCACCCTACTATGTCCTTAATCACTCTCTGCAGCCTAGTTGCTAAGACTTTCATTAGTATTTTATACTCAACATTGGTTAAAGAGATGGGCCTGTAACTTGTTACAAGACGAAGTCTTTCTTATCGTCAGTTTTTGGTATGAGAACAGTATGTGATGTACTATATATGATGGTGGTAATTCTTTTAGTTGGTATGCCTCATTGAATACAGCTCTCGGCCACCTCGACCGGATACGCATGCTTTCCGTTGATGGCAGCCAGAAGCAGCCAGACTTCCTAAAGGGCTTTGCAAAAAAGACAAAACAACCTCCGACGAGGATGGGATTCGAACCCACGCGGGCAGAGCCCAATAGATTAGCAGTCCATCGCCTTAACCTCTCGGCCACCTCGCCCGGATACACAGTTCACCCGACGACGGCGGCCCCAAGACGTCGACAAGGGCTTTGTAAAAAGGATAAAACAACCTCCGACGAGGATGGGATTCGAACCCACGCGGGCAGAGCCCAATGGATTAGCAGTCCATCGCCTTAACCTCTCGGCCACCTCGTCCTTTTTTTTTCTTTATTTCCTGGCTTTGGTTCATACCATTTCACAAGAACACAACACGAATAACACAAAACAAAGTACATATTGGAAGGTCATCATCAGCCAATGTCAGGCTGGCTTCGTCTCAGTACATTAAAACTCCCGCAACGACAGCAAAGGCTCTACCCTTGAGAGCCATTCGGGAGGTTCAGCAGCCACTTTCTGTATGGCAATAAACCAATTCACACTTTCTCGAAAGTATATTCTAGCGGGTCGAGCATCCCTATCGCAGTGATAGCCCGCCATTCTGGAGCGCCATATAGAGGGGAGGCCCATGAGCATGATTAAATCATACGGAACGCCATCTTCATTATCAATGCTTAAATACCGGATGCCGTGGGAGTCTAGTGGAAATTCTTTCTTTCTCGTACGTTGCAAAACATCCCAGAAATAAACCCCTTCCCAACAATGCAAAAAAACATGGTCTATTGTTTCCGGCTGCTTGCAGATTAAACAGTGCGCCCCCCACGGTAAA
>JAJIZL010046524.1:0-11693 GCA_023969395.1 Amblyomma maculatum | reverse complement strand
AAAACCAGATGTATGCGATAAGGGACAAGGCGGGCAACGTCATCACTAATATGGAAAAGATAGTCAAGTTAGCCGAGGAGTTCTATACAGATCTCTACAGTAGCCAAAGTAGTCAGGACCGTAATGAGATTGGCGGTAGGGAAGAACAGTCAGACGTTCCACCAGTGACGAAGGACGAGGTCCAGAAAGCACTAGAAACTATGAAAAGGGGGAAATCAGCTGGAGAGGATCAGATAACTACAGATTAGCTGAAGGACGGGGGGGATATCATGCTAGAAAAACTGGCCACCCTGTATACGCAGTGCCTGGTGTCATCGAAGGTACCGGAACCATGGAAGAATGCAAACATTATCCTCATTCACAAGAAAGGGGACTCTAAGGACCTTAAAAATTACAGACCAATCTGAATAAATACACCCCTACAATTGGTGCAGGTGCTGCTGAGTACGTTTCCATCCACCCTGGAACTGAGAAGCCGCACATTGCCTTCTGCTTCCGCCATGCCGGACGAGACCACCTCGACATCACCGCCTATACCTACCGCGGTACTGTGTTCTGGCGTTCTACGGCAGCGTGATCCATGCCTCTTCAGTGGCACAGCCGACCAAGACGTCGACGACTGGTTGTCGGCGTATGAGTGTGTCAGCAGTTATAAGAGATGGGACGACACTATCAAGCTAAGTAACGTTATTTTTTTACCTGACCGATGTGGCGAACCTCTGGTTTCGCAACCATGAGGCAGACCTGCAATCTTGGTCTGCATTTAAGAAGAATTTTGCGGAAGTGTTCGGCCGTCCTGCAGTTCGCAAGCTCCGAGCAGAACAACGCTTGCGTGAGCGCACTCAGCATGCCGAAGAGTCGTTCACAAGTTACATAGAAGACATCGTTGACCTGTGCAAACGTGTCGACCCACTAATGTCCAGAGCGGCTAAGATAGGAAACATCCTGAAAGGTATCTCCGAGGACGCGTGTCAGATGCTCTGGGTGAAAAATTCTGCCTCCGTCAGTGACGTGATTAAACTTTGCCAGAGCTACGACGAGCTTCGAAAGCAGCGCGCTTCTACCCGGAGGTACGCCCGGAGGTACGGTATTAGAGACGACACCATCTCTACACTAGCACTGGGCGGTTCATCATCATCATCAGCCTGACTATACCCACTGCAGGGCGATGGCCTCTCCCATATTTCTCCATTTAACCCGGTTCTGTGCTAGCTGCATCCACTTGACCCCTGCGAACTTCTTTAGCTCATCCGCCTACCTAACATTCTGCTGCCCCCTGCTACGCTTTCCCTCTCTTCGAAACCAGTTTGTTACCCTAAGCGACCATCGGTTATCCTCTCTTCGCACTACATGTCCTGCCCATGCCCATTTCTTCTTCTTAATTTCCTCTAGAATGTCGGTAAATTGAATTATTTCTCTGACCCCCTCTGCACGCTTCCTATCTCTTAATGTTACCCCTACCATTTTTCGTTCCATAGTCCTCTGGGTTGTTCTCAACTTAAGTAGAACTCTCTTGGTTAGCCTCCACGTTTCAGCCCCATAGGTGTGTACAGGCAAGATGCAACTGTTATATACATTCCCCTTTAGCGATACCGGTAAGCTGCTAGTCATAATCTGAGTGCTTGGCAAATGCGCTCCATCCCAATCTTCTTGTTATTTCCTTTTCATGGTCCGGATCTGCGGTTACTACCTGTCCTAAGCAGACATATTCGCCTACTACTTCCAGTACTTCACTATCTAATGTAAACTGCTGTTCCTTCCCGAGGCTGTTGAACATTACCTTAGTCTTCTGCATATTGATTTTCAAGCCTACCTTTCTACTCTTCCTGTCTAGGTCACCAATCATTATTTGCAGTTCATCCCCCGAGTTGCTTAGCAAGACAATGCCATCAGCAAATCGCAGATTACTGAGGTATTCTTCATCTACCCTTATCCCTAACTGCTCCCGTTCCAATTCTCTGAATACTTCCTCTAAGCAAGCTGTGAATAGTGCTGGGGAGATTGTGTCTCCTTGCCTAACACCTTTCTTTATGGGAATTTTGTTACTTTCTTTATGCAGAACTATGGTTGCTGTGCAGCCACTATATATATCTTCCAGCACTTTCACGTACGGCTCGTCTGCCCCCTGATTTCGCAATGCCTGCATCACCGCCGAGGTTTCAACTGAGTCAAATGCTTTTTCGTAATCAATGAATGCTATTTATAAGGGCTGGTTATATTCCGAGCATTTTTCTATCACCTGATTGATGGTATGGATATGATCGATAGTAGAGTACCGTTTCCGAAAACCTGCTTGATCCTTTGCTTGATTGCAGTTTAAGGTTGTCCTGATTCTATTAGCGATTACCTTAGTAAATACCTTATACGTAACAGACAGTAAGCTGATTGGTCTAATTTTTAGGGTCCTTAGAGTCCTCTTTCTTATGAATGAGGATAACATTGGCATTTTTCCATGGTTCCGGTACCGTCGAAGACACCAGGCATTGCGTATACAGGGTAGCCAGTTTGTCTAACACGATATCCCCCCCCCCCCCCCCGTCCTTCAGCAAATCTGTAGTTATCTGATCCTCTTCAGCTGATTTCCCCCTTTTCATAGTTTCTAATGCTTTCTTGTCCTCATCCTTCGTCACTGGTGGAACGTCTGACTTTTTCCTTACCGCCCACATTGTTACGGTCCTGACTTCTTTGGCTACTGTAGAGATCAGTATAGAACTGCTCGGCTACTTTGACAATCTTGTCCATATTTGTTATGACGTTGTTCGTTTTGTCCCTTATCACATACATCTGTTTTTTGCCTATGCCCTGTTTCTTCTTTATCGCTTTAAGGCTTCCCGCGTTCTTTACAGCATGCTCAATTTTCTCCATGTTACACTTCCTTATATCGGTCACCTTACGCTTATTGATTAGCTTTGATATATCGGCCAATTCAATCTGGTCTGTTGGATTGGAAGCTTCCATACCCTGGCGTTTCTTAATCAATTCTTTCGTTTCCTTAGACAGCTTACCGGTATCCTCTCTAATTATCCTACCGCCTACTTCTACCGCACATCCAGTAATGATAACTCTGAAATTATTGTTCATTGCTTCTAGGGTGGTGTCGCCATCCTCGTTTAAAGCTGAATATCTATTCTGTAGCGAGATCCTGAACTCTTCTGCCCTGCTCCTCACCGCTAATTCGTTGATGGGTTTCTTTATTAATAATCTGTTGCGTTCCTTCTTCAGATTTAGGCTAATTCGGGACCTCACCATCCTGTGGTCGATTACCTCTACATCTCGCAGAATGGTGGGGGTCGAACACATTATGAAGTCAATTTCATTTTTAGTCTCCCCGTTAGGACGTTTCCATGTCCATTTCCAGTTCTTCCGTTTGCTGAAGAAGGTATTCATGATTCTTAAGTTATTGCGCTCTGCAAACTCAACTAGTAACTCCCCCTGCTATTCCTAGAACCAATGCCATAGTCACCTACTGCCTGATGTCCTGCCTGCTTTTTCCCTGCCTTGACATTGAAGTCGCCTATGTCGACTGCGTCTTTACGTTTCGCATTGCCGATTCTACATCTTCGTAGAAGCTTTCAACTGCCTGGTCATCATAGCTACATGTAGGTGCATAGACCTGTACAACCTTCTGTTTATATCGCTTATTAAGCCTAATTACAATGCCTGCCACCCTCTCATTAATACTATAGAATTCATCTATATTACCCGCTATATACTTATGGACAAGGAAACCTACTCCTAGTTGTCGCCTCTCTGGTAAACCTCGATAACACAGTACATGCCCCTCCTTCAGTACAGTATATGCCTCATTCGACCTCCTAGCCAGACTAAGCCCTATGATATCAAATTTCATACCCTCTAGTTCCTCAAAAAGCACTGCTAAACTAGCTTCACTAGCTGGGGTTCTAGCGTTAAACGTTGCCAGAGTCAGTTTCCAGGCGGCCTGTCCAGCGGAGCCAGGAATTCTTAGCACCCCCTGCTGCGTCACAGGTCTGACCGCCGCCGTGATCAGTTGTTCCGCAGCCGCTGGTGACTGAGGGCCGGAGTTTTATGGAGCTTATCATAGGAGGTTGCGGCCAATTACTGCACCAGGGTGGCCAACTACTGTTCTGGTGAGGGAGTGCGTTGCCGAAGGTGTTCACCGGCATCAGGTCGCACCCCAAACCTGTTTATGAAATTCCATCGACACCCGTAATTTTTGTCTTTTTTTAATCCGGTGGAGAATTGCGCGGCACCGGGATTTGAAGCCCGGTCCTCTTGCATGTGAGGCGGATGTTCTACCGCAACGCCACCGCTGCATTGCTCCTCTTCATCAGAGGACAGCCCTTTGATTGAACAGATCAAAGCCTTCATTCGCGAAGAGGTCGCCCGCCAGCTATCCTTGGTGCCTCAATACAAGATACTGGTCACCTTGTTCCTGACATTGTTCCGTCTTTGGCGCCTACCATACGGCGTGTCGTTCAAGACCACATCGCTGATGTCCTTCCGCCCAGCCCCGTGCTCCCGCCCAGCCCTGTGCAGGCTCAAGTAACGGCACCATTGATGTACGCCCAAGTTGCGACCAGACAGCTAATGCCAACCGCACCAGTTTCCTACCAGGCCGCCCCTTCCAACCATCCTTCGCCTTTGCATGGGTCTGCATTCCATGTCCCTATTATAAGGGTACACCAACGCCCTACGGACCCTTGGCGTACCGCGGACAACCGGCCAATCTGCTACTCTTGCGGGCTGTCGGGCCATGTAGCCCGTCTTTGCCGCCAACGCCTTCCACCTTCTCGTCCTGACCCCTGGCACTACTCGTACGGCACCAGCCAGTCCTCTACGAGAAATAAATCCGGTTCCGACTTTGTTTCTCGGGACAATCAAACGTATAACTCTCGCCGATCATCTTCCCCTCGCCGTTCACCATCCCCGCTTCGCCGACGTTCTACGGCGCTGTTGAGGAAAACTAACAGTTGCAGTTCCCGGGGCACGAACTGCGCTTGGTTCGAACTCTTCAAGTCCTCCGTCTTCTCCCGCTAACGTAATACAAGAGTTTGTCAACCATGCCGCAATACTTGCTCTTGTTAACACGGGTGCTGCCGTATCCGTCATCAGTGAATCTCTTTGCCGTCGTCTTCGCAAGGTGACCACCGCACTGCCCGATTTTTTGCTTCGCACCGCTTGATCCCAGAGCATTCATCCCTCAGCAGCGTGCACGGCCCGTGTTCTCATCGAAGACGTCTTATACACCATCGAGTTTATTGTACTGGCTTACTGCTCACAGGACATCATCCTGGGCTACGATTTCCGTTCCACTCATCGTGCCGTTATTGACTGCGCCCGCGCGGAAGTTGCCTTTTTTCCTGTGTGATACTGTCTTGTGTGACGTCCCTACCCGGTCTGCAAAATTCCTCGTCGCCAATGACACAGACATTCCCCCATTTTCTGCTGTCCTCGTTCCACTCTCCTGTGAAAGTGTTACTACTTCGACTGTCTTCTTCACATCGTCCGATGCCGCTTCATGCCAACCGTGCCTCCTGCTTCCATTCGCTGTTCTCAAGTTCGAAGAAGGTCTTATATAGTGCAATGCATGTATCGAATCCATTTTCGTGCCCATCCGTCCTGCTACGCGGCGAGTGTCTCGGTCGTATTGAACGTGATCCGGCACTTGTAAATACTCTTCCTGCCATGCCTACTTCATTAGACGTTAATGTTCTCAGCTCTTTCGATATAGCGACCGCGTCGACACTACCCGATCTTCTTCAACAACCTATTGACGCAGACCTTCCACCCGCGCAACGCGATCAACTCGCTGCCCTTCTACAGAGCTTCAATTCTGCCTTCGACCTTTCGAACACTGTTCTGGGTTGCACGTCTGTCGTTACGCACACAATCGACACTGGTGCAAACGGACCTTTACGACAGCCTCCTTGTAACGTGTCGGCCTCTGAGCGCCAAGTCATTGCTGATAACCTCGACGATATGCTTCGCCGGGGCGTCATACAGCTATCAAACAGTCCATGGGCTTCTCCGGTTGTTTTGGTCACCAAGAAAGATGGTTCCATCCGGTTTAGCGTCGATTGCTGTAGGCTAAACAAGATCACGCGCAAAGACGTTATCCTCTGCCACGAATCAACGACAATTTAGACTGTTCACAGGGAGCCGAGTATTTATCCTCTTTGGATTTGCGCTCTGGCTACTGGCAGGTGCAAATGACTGACGATGACCGCTCGAAAACTGCCTTTATAACACCTGATGGCTCATACGAGTTCAACGTTATGCCCTGGTCTTTGCAATGCCCCGGCTACTTTCGAGCGCCTGGTGGATGCTGTTCTTCGTGGACTCAAGTGGCAGATCTGTCTTTGTTATCTGGATGACATCGTAGTTTTTTCTACCGACGTTTCTTCTCACCTTCTCCGCCTAAAGCATGTCCTCACGTGTCTCGCCGACGCTGAGCTTCAGTTGAATTTGAAGAAGTGCCACTTTGCCGCTCGAAAACTCACAATTTTAGGCCACATAGTTTCTAAGGTTGGCATTCTTCCCGACCTCACCAAACTTCCCGCAGTTGCAGAGTTTCTGAAGCCAACCTCCCTGAAGCAGCTCCAGAGCGTTATCGGACTCTGCTCCTACTTTCGACGTTTCATCTTGAAATTCGCCTCTATCATCGCTACTCTGACCCAGCTCCTTGCCGGCAGCTCCGACCTTTTCGCCTGGATTGCGGCCTGCCATAAAGCCTCCTACACTTTACGCCGCCTTTTGGTTTCGTCTCCCATTCTACGCCACTTTGATCCGACTGCGCCTACGGAGATTCACACTGACACCAGCGGTATTGGGCTTGGTGCCGTCCATATACCCAACGTAAGCCTGGTTTCAGCAAGTATGTTGTGTCATACGGCAGCCGAACATTGACGAAAGTAGAGACTAATAATTCAGTAACAGAAAGAGAATGTTTGGCTATTGTTTGGGCCATCGGAAAATTTCGTCCCTATGGGTATGGCCGACCGTTTTATGTCGTGACAGATCACCACGCTTTGTGCTGGCTGGCCTCTCGAAAGACCCATCCGGTCGCCTTGCTCGCTGGGCTCTTCGTCTCCAGGAGTATGACATTCATGTCATTTATCGATCAGGTCTGAAACATACGGACGCGGATGCTCTTTCCCGCTCACCATTGCCTAGTGATACCTCGTATGACCACGTCTGTGCTTACGATTTGTCGACTCTTTCCACTGTCGACATGGTTACCGAGCAGCGGAATGACCCGTGGATCAGTGCACTTTCGCATTTTCTTTCAAGTCCTACTCCCGGTCATTCATCCAAAGCACTCGTCCGGTAAGCCCACCACTTCTCCATTCTTGACGGTCTTCTCTATCGCCGCAATTATTTGCTTGATGGACGGAAGTGGCTTCTAGTCATCCCGCGTCATCTCCGTGCCGACATTTGTGCGGCGTACCATGGTGACCCACAATGTGCCCACGGTGGCGTATTGAAAACCTACACGCGCCTACGTCTGCGATTTTATTAGCGTGGAATTTGTCACTTTGTACGACATTTTGTGCGCGCTTGCGAATTTTTTCAACGCCGAAAAACTCCACAGAAGTCCCCTGTTTCATTGCAGCCGTTACCCTGCCCTGCTCGTCCGTTTGACCGCGTTGGCATATATCTCTATGGCCCTCTTCCTACTACTCCTACTGGAAACCGGTGGATTATCGTGACAGTAGACCATCTTACTCGCTACACTGAAACATCCCCTTTACCCTCTGCCTCCGCAAGAGACGTTGCTTTGTTTCTTCTCAACAACTTGATTCTTCACCACGGGACTCCGAAGGAACTACTCAGTGACCGCGGACGCGTTTTCTTGTCCGAAACTGTTGAGGCCCTACTGAAAGAATGCCGCATCATTCACCACACCGCAACTTCTTACCACCCTCAGACGAATGGCCTGACCGAGCGATTCAACCGTACTCTGAATGACATGTTGGCCATGTACGTCAACGACGCTCATTCCAACTGGGACCAGGTTCTTCCCTTCGTAACCTACGCGTACAATACTGCGATACAGACCACAACTGGATTCTCTCCCTTCTTTCTTCTTTACGGGCGCGAGCCAACCTGCACAATGGACGCGCTTTTTCCCTACCGCCCTGATGTCTCTGAATCGACGCCACTCTCGGACGCCGCCCCGTACGCAGAAGAATGCCGTCAGCTTGCCAGTTCGCTTACAACGGAAAACCAGCGGCAACAAAAGCACCATTGCGACACCGGCGAGCCTTATACATATGCATCTAACTGCCTGGTGTGGCTCTGAACCCCTGCCACAACCACCGGCCTTTCAAAGAAACTTCGTGCTCGATATCACGGTCGATACCGAGTCCTCCAACAAACATCTCCTGTCAACTACGTAGTTGAGCTTGTTACGCCCTCTGCGGACTTACGTCGCCGTGGACGTGAAACAGTTCATGTGAACCGAATCAAGCCATACTACGATCCGTCTGTTCTTTCGGCTCTATAAGTCGCCAGGATGACTCCTTCTCTACCCGGGGCGAAAATGTAGTGAGGTAATCTTCGTCTTCATAGCCACTGCCATGCATCGCGTGCTGGCGTGATCGACGACGAAGAAGTTGGTCGCTGCCTGCTGATTCGCCACGCCTGACGCTGCGCTGCGAGTTCCTCCTGAGCGGCTGAATCCATCTGGGTTTACTGAATAAATACCCCCCTACATTTACAATAAGTCTAGTGCAATTATACTCGACATAAGCTGTTCAACGACATAACACTTGAGGCTCTCATACTCGAGACAATCAACACAGCATATTTATACACAGTGTATAAAATGCGCTGTGCCTAGGATCTAATAATGCTGCTCATTAATATACACACCTTTTTTTCAGAACTTTTTAGCTGAAGTTTTATCCCATGCGATCCAAAAGAGCGTGAAGATATCCAGACAAGTGCAAAGTAGCGTAGAGCCGCAAATGGCACGTTATATATGGAAGCGCCCATGGAAGCGCTTCTTGGCGATACCTCCTTCTTGCCCCTATCAAGATGTCGGACGCCGGCTTCAGTTTTCACGCACCTCCTCCACTCCAGAAGTTCTATATAACCCCCTTGGCTACTTGTTTCGGGATAGTCGATTTTTCTTGAAGGCATGAAGTGGCGCTACTATGATGTTTCTTTTTCATCATCATCATCCTCTCGAGGTGCGTACATAGACCGCAAAAGACATAGTAGCGAAGGCGCAAAAGCAGAGGTCGAGCATAAAAGGTTTCTATTTCCCGAAATGCCACTAAAAACTTCCTTAAGTAATTGCACAACCATAGATATTTTCAAAACGTTTTTTTTTTCTCTTAAAATGAGCTATTAGTGCCAAATATTGGTGCTTATGCTGCTCAAAACTAAGCCAATAGGAGAAAAACCATCGCTTATATTGAATAAATCTCACACGGACATGCTGTTTCTCTCCCTTTTTGAAATTTATAGTCACAATATTGAATTATAGGATATTATTTACGGTAGAAAAATGTTTATCTTTGCATTAGTTTTGGCCAAACGTTGTAGTTCTGTACTCGGTAGCTCTCCGGCCCATGATGCTTTGAGCGCCCATGGTGGCTGAACTGGTCGTCTGGAAACTCCATGTAAACTCCCATAGATGGCAGCGGAGCTTTCCCCCTGCCCTAGGTAAGAGTAATGGCGATTTCCACTGGTCGCTCCGGGGCAGGTTTTCTTGCTCCGAGATAGCGATTCCGAATTACGTTGGTCGACCCGGATACGTTGCGCGTATTGCGCTGGTCGCTTGGAGCAACCGCCGCGGAGAGCTCCAGCTTGATCTGCCGACCAAAGGCGGATCTCACCGGAACTTCCAGTTTATAATGTCGTCACTTCCGAAGGTTGCAGAGTTTTGTTCTGGCGGTTTTCAGTGGTTTCAGAAATATTGGCAGGACCCACTGGGCATCGCCGTTTTTTTTCGTGCGCGCAAAAAGGCGTCGTCTGCAATTGGTTTGGCGCTCGCAGTGTCTGATGAATGTTCGGAGTCTGAATCCGAGTATTCAGACAGCAGTAGCGACGCCGATTTTGACTTGTATAAAGCCTTCTTTCAGCAATATTTTGCAGGGTCACCTACGAAACGCCCGAAAGTTATCGGCTACATAGAGGATGGGGTACACAAGTACTCCGATGAAGAGGTGCGTATTATACGCGTATTCGCGTACGTGGAGAAAAACAAAAACGAAGCTTAAGTTTGTATACACTTGTTGCTCGTGCAGCAATTCATATGTACTTTTGCACAGTTCCGCAGGAACTTTCGTGTGTCAAGGAGTGTGGTGACCCAACTTAACGCCGGGTTCGAGGCGTCCCCCCTGTACTCTCATTCTGACAACGGGGGTTCAGCTTCAAAAACAGCTGAAGAGCGTGTTCTGGCTTTCCTGTGGTGAGTGTCTCAGTCAATAGGTAATTCAAGTGGCTTGGCGGTGACCTTAGCTCAGCCAATGGTCTGTCTGCAGTCTCGAAATGCCTAAGCCAGGTGTATTAAATTTGCTCTAGTATAATATATATAAACAAAGAAAGGAAAGCTTCTTCAGGCAGTTCAAACAACGTTCTAAGCAGGAGGTCAGCGTTTCAATCCTTTCACCCGTCTGCGCATTTATGCGCGACCACAGACGTATTTTATCGAAGTTTGGTGCATATATGCCATAAAAAGTACACAATAACTCTCTAAATAGGGCTATTGATAGCTAGAAACTCTTTTTTGAAATTGTGAGAATGATATCATGTAACCTTGGAAGTGGGTACAGATTTGGCCGAGTTCAATGTCCAATATTTTAAGAAAAAAAAAGGTTTCTCCACGCATTTCAGACAACGTTCAAGCAGGCACATGGTACTACATGGTACAATATTATTTTCAGGTATGCAGCTAATAAGGCCTGCATAAGAGATGTTGCAGGCCGTTTTGGGCTCGGCGAGAACACTGTCTTCAGGGTCATAAACCGCATGCTAGACTACCTCGAGGAGGTAGCTAAAACAGCCATCGCATTTCCACCTGACCTGGAACAATTAGGAGCAGACTTTGAGCAAGTAAGACCACTCTCCTTGATCTCTTTTGAATACTTTATTGCACATACAACTTGTTAGCACTGCCACAACAGCAGATGCTCATCGTGAAAGGAAAAAAAAACACACACTAAATACTAGTGGAATCAAAAATACCCGTTGATAACACAGATAACAACAGGTTACACATCTGTTAGCTGGAATCAGCTGCAGATAGAAAGACTAGGTTAACAAATACATAGTGGAATAGCACTTGCCTGACTAAATTTTCAGTATTGAAAATTTTACAGGTTTTCTTTGCAGATGTAAAGGTGCAGCCAAGCATATGCTTATTCTGCAATTGTAATTGAGATTCTCTTGAATATTCAGATATCATGTAGTAAAAGAAACACTTATAAGTGGTGATATATTCAAAAAGCAAATTGAGATTCATCCTGTTTTTAAGACAATGTAGAAAGACGCAGAAGTTCAGAAGCTACTCAGTTCCTTAATCAGGTGTCACTGCAAGCAAGTTGCTTTTGAATCATTTGTTCAGTCATCTGCCAGGTCACTGACCATAGACTGTGAATGTGAGAGGGGTAGAAAGGCTCCTAGAAAGCAGTTAACATTTCCGTATGTGTGCTGAATTATGAATATATATATATATATATATATATATATATATATATATA
>JAJIZL010046523.1:0-12663 GCA_023969395.1 Amblyomma maculatum | reverse complement strand
TTTTTTTTTTTTTTTTTTTTTTTGTCTTAGAGCCTGCCAACAAGCGCCCTTTGAAAACAATTTTCGCGGCGATCGTTTTTCAGGACCTGAACCATAATTTCTCGCTTTTAAAAGCACTGATAAAAAACGCGTTTCCAACCAGCCTCTTTGTCGGCCGGGAAACCGAAGAAGCAAATATGAGAAACGCCACTGGCGAAGAGCGCCGGCTTTGCGCGCGTCTGTACACGACTGTTCTCCCGCGTCCTCATTCTTCTCCACAGACAGCCGTGCGCTGCGTGGTCGCGGCTGCACGTAGGTTTTGTAGCTTCTCTCTGCTCCGTCAGAAACCGAGCGCTGGCGTCGCGGAGCAAACTCCAGCCACCGTTGGTCTTGAGGGAGAGCGCGCTCTTCCTCGAGTCCGGCCGTGCTCCAACTTGGGTTCCTTATAGGCGCTCCTACCATCACATCATTGCATTCGGCCCGCCCGTCCTCGGGTAGCCTCTGCACGAGCTTGGGGTGCCCCTTCGGCGTTAGGTTTTCTTTTAAGGAGTATATGAACTCCCAGAACCATGTTCCGCCTAGTTAAGCAGAAAATTACGGTCCTGCAGCCAATAATTCGGACAATTGCGGTAAATTTAACAATGCCTGCAATACAACAAGGTGATCTAGATAAGGCCGTAACCAGCGGTGAGGTACGTGTTTGAATTTCCCAGCAATCCAATCAATCACACTTAAAATTCCTTGGCAGATTTTATTGATAAAATAACTAAGACTAGTTAAAACAAAAAAGAAATGCATTGCGGTAACATTAGATCTATCAGCTGCATGTCTTCAGCGCACTTGCGACTATTTATTGCTTTATTGGGCAGTACATCACCTGACACCCATCGATAGTTGAAGCAAGACCCTCAACATTTTAGAGTGGACTAAGGGCTCGCGCCCTAAGGGTTCACGTAACCCCTGTGACATCATCACGTTTTTGACCGATCAGAATACCGCCTCAGAAAGCAGTGTGGTTTTGGAGGGGCTACAAGCCACGAGAGCCTAGATTCTTCTGGTAGTTTTTCAATTTGACTTTTCAGGGTAGCACTCTGTTATTGGTGTTGCGTGGCCATATACTTGTATGATTTCAGCACTGCCTCGCGAAATCATTAAATTTCGTCTCTAATTACTGCGGGGTTTTGGTGTGACGGGAGATCCAACGCTATCGCATTTATAAATCCAGTGACCTTTCGGTGTTCAAGTGAAAATTTTCTCTTGGTGCCAGACACAGAAGAGTTACTTCTACCACCTTCGAGAGCCTTGACCATTGTTCGTTACATGGTGTACTTCGCAGCGTGTGGCTTACCGTGATGCACCCCCATTTGTACAGGAGACGGAAGGCGTCTGTGTAGCTGCCTTCGGGGAGAGCCAGGAGTTCCCGGCATTCTTCGTAGCTCGCAGCGGTCATCAAGCTCCTTGGCGCGTTGCCGATGCCTCCGAAGCGGCATCCTTGATCAGTGGGTATCTCCCGAGAAGTGAATTATGTACAAAAAAAAAAAAAACAGCCCTTTGATTATTACTTTTCACGAAAACCTTGTTTATGCGTTTTGTTTTACCTTAACTTTCTTTTTCCATGCCCACGTAATAAGCTTCATTGCATATAGCTCGTGAAAAACAATCGCTCAAATAGCCGCAGCATATTTTATTGTTGTCTGCACGACTTTCGGCAGCTTTAAGCACATTGAAAATATCTGATAAAATTTCCTTCGTTTCCTAACGTTTTCGGGAGAAATACAATAATCCCGGTGATTGTTTTAGGTTCAATTGGGTCGTTATATAAAATGCTCGCCCGAGTTAAGTGGATTGCGAGAAGATTGCGAGCTTTCCGGTCGAATCGGGAGGGCTGTAAGGTATGCAGTGGGGGTGGTGGAGGAGGGCGAGAGGTGTTCATACACTATACTATCAGATTCGCTACACCTACTTTAAGGAAAGCATCATCAGATGAGTGAATTTCAGCCGCACTTTAAGTCTGTAATATTAAAAATACCCACAACCCAAGAAAGTGCGTTTCGGAAAGAAGGATGTGAAGCGTATTTCAGAGTGCTAGGAGCTTGCAGTGAATCCCATTCCACTATTGTGCGCCTTACATGCATACGCCAGTTGAACTGGCCCGTGTGTGAACGACCTCACGTGGCAGCTAGTACGTCGCATATTTGAAGTTATCATTACTCGCCAACTCCTCTCTAAAGTGACGGTGATATTTGTTTACATTTGTTACACGAGATTTGTTACAATTTCGCAGATTTGTGAACACGGAGGTTAGCTAACGCGCGAAATGGAAGAAATTGCGGTGTTCGAAAGTAGCGCCGATAGCGTCAACGCATTTTACATCACCTTGGCTACCTTGGCTGCACAGGAGATTGAATACCTTAATATCGAAGCAATAACCATACCTTTTTGTTGCGCCTTTTTTCTGTCTATTACATGTCGCAGTTATGTTTTTACCGCTTTTAACACCTTCTATTGCCTGCGTCGCCGTCAATAAAATGGAACTAGGCACTGTAGCACTCTTGTCGCTTTTTCTTCGCATTACTCCCGTGCTCTTTCGCTCTTGATTGAACATGATTAAACTAGTTCAAACTCACTTCAGCTCAACTGTTTCCACGTCACTTCAGAATGCTACTGCTGCTCCAACAACGACATAAAAAAACATGCACGATGAGATGTTTAAGTTGTTAAAAGTTACTGGTGAGATTAGCCTGGCGGTTATTCAGTTACGCGACGTAGATGCCGAGATGCGGACTCGAGGTACAGACCTGTGACTTGGCAGACATACTCAAACATGCACACAATCATCCGCACTAGTCCTCACTTGCTGTTGCCACCATCTGGAGCGAAGACCATGCATAGTCTTGGGGAAACATTACAAAAGTGGGAAAGCATCCTCTTTAGTTGACTGATGCTTCCAGTGTCAGGAAAAGAGGTTTTGTTGCACACATTGTTTCGTAATTTCTGCTGATTTTAATTTTTGCTCATAGCTTGCGGTCATAGCAGGATAATCCTACAAGGTTACCTTCTTGAACAGGCCAGTTCTCACTGACGCTCATCTTTTTCAGCCAGTCGGAATGCGTTACACTTGGACAGCGGCGTCCTGATCGCGGTGCCGATCCCGAAGGAATACGAAGCGGATGGCCAGGCCATGGAGGAGGCAGTACAACAAGCACTCCGAGAAGTAGAGTGAGTCTGCACTGATGTCCTTCGGGCGTAGAGCGTAGCTAGATATGAGCATATGGCTAGACTACTTGTCAGTCTTTAGCAATTGTACTTATCTGTATAGGTGCATTAGAGCTGGACTGATAATTAGAGATTGCGCCTTCCCTTTAGGAAGAGAAGAGAGCTTCAAGATTAGACGATTACAAATTGTTATGTGACGGTGCGGGAAAGCAAGCACTCGTCATGTACCATCTGTATACTTTTGAAAGTGGGCGAGCTGACCGATAGCGCAAAAAAATTGGATGACTGAGGAAAAACGGCAAGATACACAATAATGCCGAAACCTTTACGGTCTATTTCAGCCGATATGTTAAGTGTGCCAAGTAGCAGGAAACCTGGCCTAGCCGGCGGATTTAGCGCCAAATTCATGTACTGTATGACTTGAAATAGTACTTCGGGCCGTCTCCGGAAGCCCCCTCGATCTGATGTATATTATAGTTCAGTATAAAAGAGAAGAGGTTTACAAAATTCTCAAGATTTTTTCCTGCGTAATCTTGTGTGCGCATTACGCATCTCTGTAGTTGCTAACTAAAAATCCTCTTTGCGTATAATATCCAAAAGTTTTTTCCTAGTTTAATAGAGAAATAAAAATTGACTTTTTTGAGCAAACTGATAGTCTCGTAGCGGTTTGGGCTCGTAACGAAAGAATTTAGTGGGCGTTGACCTGGACGGCACCTGAGAGCAAGCCAAAAGTACCGAGAGCCGGCCGGAACGGGACTTCAGCTTCTTCGGCGCACGGTGCTTCCAAAGAGCGGCCGCCTAGCGGTTGCCGTTGCAGACGCGGGAATATTGAGGCAGCTTGTATACCCCACTGTCCCTCCAGATGGCGTGAGTAGGGTACAAAGTGCAAGTGCTAGTGTGCTTTTATAGCACGGCTAAATTTGATGCTGCTAACAAAGCACTGCCAAGGCTGGCTCACACTCAAGCGATTGAGCGAATTCAGCGAGTAAGGAAAAATTTCCAACTTGCAAGAAATGCGTCGCTCTGGCCACTCGAGACTCCATGACGACTGAAAACAAGGTTTTGCGTCGCCGCTGCAGAAATCGCTACCGTGTTGGCTTGCACGTGAGGCAGGCTTATAATAAAATGCGCCATCCTCTCCCATCCATCTCCAGTTACCCTGTAGTCCAAGCACCAAAACATAGACGGCACAAGAGAGCGAGATGGAAATAGGGGGAAATAAGCACACATTATTGTGGTTATCTCGTGTATCTTATATCTTATTGCGCCTTGCATTCTTCCATGCACATTAAGTATCTGAAAAAAAAAATAGCAATGCTTTCAGAGTACGCGCATTTTTGACTGCTTGAATGGCGAGGGCACCGATAGTGTCTTGCTGCCACTGAGAAAAAATCGCATGTCAGCCAACAGGAGATGAAAATGCATACACACCCATTAAATTCATTAAAAAGTGACACACGTGCAGAATTTATACAATAAGCAGTTAAGAGCCCAGAATTTCGTTCGTCTTGGTCTTCGATTAAATATAGTTTCACCGAGTCTCGTGAAGAGTTGTTTTTAGTGAGATGAGGTCACCCAAGCAAACGAGTAATGGGGGTATAGGAAAGCCGCAGTTTATGAGACTTATGATGGCGCCTCAAAAGGTATTGGGTCTTCGACAGTTTCTTGCGTGTGAGAGGCCGACGATGCTTGGAAGGGAGAAACTAACGCGTTATATGAATGGGTGGATCTAAACACATTGATTTGTACGAGTCCGGTAAGTGCCATAAGCTTGTCCAGCAACACAAGGAAGCATGCATACAACCTTCTCTCGCATGCTGCGCGTGGATATCCCAGCGCTACTTCAAGACTGGACTACGGTGTTGTCGCTGTTAATATTGTGCTGTGCGTTGCTTTTGCACTGCGCTACTGAATAACACGGTCATCGTCCCAAGCAAAACGCGAAGTGCTCACTTTTGTTTTCCTTTTCATCTCAGGGCATCCGACCTCACCGGAAACGCCGTAACGCCGTTCATCCTGCAAAAGTTGACTGAGCGCACCGCCGGAGCATCGCTGCGGGCCAGTATCCTTTGGCGCGATTCCTTTGCAGGCTCTGTTCGCGCCGGCTTTGACAGGTCCACTCTGGCTGATGGAATCAAACATGGGCGGATGAATTCAAGAAAGCGTTACAGGAAGAAATAGTTATTACAGCTTTACTACAAAACACACCTTTACCAGCCCTACCCTTAATACTCTGAATAACTCCACCAAAGAAATGTATTATATATAAACCTTAGACTAATCCAAAACTGTTGCTTTAAGCAAATCTTTAAATACAGGACACGGATAGCACTACCAGTTACATATTTGCTGTACATTCGTATTGTTTACACTTTGAAGTGTTAATTTTTTTTATTGCCTGCCATCCATAAATGTGGGAATACAAATTACACACTGATGATTGGAACCCACACCGAAGTCCGTCACGATCTATCCGTGTTGGCACCATCGGCCGTTGGCCTACGACTGGGAAAGGCACACCTTGCTGGCATCCAGCGCTGATAATTCACGAGGCAAAGCCACCGTGACCTTTAGGCACTGTAATCTTTATCAACAGCTCCGTGGCTGAGCAGAATTAGCGTATTATACTTTGCTTGCAGTATAGAGCTTTTAGACTACTGTGTACATCTGCTCTACGCATGTGTAGGAAAAAGTGGGCTGTCTAAGCCTTTTCCTTAGCGCACAGTCTTTTTTGAGTGAAAAACAGTTCAGTATTAGTGACGTAACAAATAGCTAGTGAGGTTTACGGCTTTGGTCGCGAGCGTATAGCGAGAAACGCAAGGACTGCGCATGTGCTGGAGCGAATGAAGTAGCAGTTTTCTCCCGAGCAAACTGTATCCCAAAGATAATCTTTTTGACCTGAAGAGACGCTGAAGGCACACTGAATTTTCCCTGCATCGGCAGTTAATAATTTTCATCATCCGTAGCGGCCTAACAAACTTTACTGCGTGGCAAAGGCCCCTCCAGTGGCACTCCAAAGGCACCCACATCACATTATGCCGCCCCGAGCGTGCTACTCTCGCTTTAACATGAAGTCGAGTCTGTTGCCATCAAGCGCATTTGGTTAGCTTGCATTGCACTGCAGTCCATGCCCAGCCCCTGTTCATGTTTGCGGAACTCATTCTGTGCCTTTTCATTTTCTAATAGAAGCACACAAAGGGCTTCGAAGGAGTTCCTATCAAACATTAGCCCTGCGTACAGCAAATGAGAGCAAATGTGACTGACCTGGTATGCCGCGTACAAGATCTGTGTAGTGAGTCAACAATTTGAGAATTTTGTTTTATCGCCAGTTCAACGCCTCGCGGCGACAACCTAAGCCAGTCTTTCGCGCGATTTCTGAATTTGAACGTCCTGAGACGCCTGTCATGTCACTCGGAAAAGGCTGTTGTCTTGCCCTCTTTTCTCTCACTCCACTGCTGTCAAGCCGTTGCACGGGGAGCAAGCGGCAAAATGAGAAGTGTATAGCTGGACCGTAGGGGCTTGGTGACGCATCAGTGTACGGGCTGTGTGCCGTACTGGTATATTCCTTGCTTTTCTTGCCAAGCCTGATGTATGAGCGTAGAACAAAACGCGGAGGCTGTTATTACTCGATATCTCTCTCGCTGAGCCAAAACAATTTCTGGTAGATCGATACACTACATTTTTTTTATCAGTATCATAGTATTGGTTGACACCTTTTCAGTGCCTCTTTAACATTACACGTATCACCTACTTTCAAAGCTGGCTGCGCTGGTCTCATTTTGAGATTTACCCCCTTTCTTTAGACTTGAAGTTGTAGTCCCAAAAGCCCCCAAAGTGTTTTCCGTACGAAACGAAAGCTTTTAGCGCAATAGATGCGCAGGAGGCTGGGTACAGAGGCGACGTCCGGCGATGACGTTATGTATTGGCTACGGCGCAAAATTCAACCTGATTTTTCGTGCACTATCATTTCGTTCCGTCTGCGTTAAAAACAACGCCCACGCAGTTTGCGAAGAATGACCTTTCTTTTGCACCAACCTGGGAGGGAAGTATATGATACGCAACAATACCGGGTGTAGTTCGACTTTTTTTTTTATTTATTTATTCAAATACCTCACGGGCTCCGATTGGAGTATTATGTAATTTGAGTATTTTATAACATTTTGGATAGAAAAACCCGTGTACGCCTCACGCTTCATAATGTCACCGAGACGCACAGCCTGTATCAAAAGTTTACAGCCCAGGGGGTCTACTTCTGAGCGATACTATGTGGCTCGTAATGCATTCCCAGGTTTCCATACTTGCTGAAGAGAAAAAGATTTTTCGTCGTATCCCTCTTCAATAGCTAGAACTTCTACGATTATTACAGAAGTCATATTATACGGCTTAAAAGCAAACCCTTGAGCTGTAAACTTTTGATAAAGGCTGTACATAGAGAATGCATAAAATATTAGAGGCAGCTCGTTTTACTGAATAAGAAAGAGCTTGGCGTTTAATGGTGCATGGTAGGCTGCAATCACCATATGCATACTTGAAGGATGCTTAAGGTGGAGATCACACTTGGTTTTGTCAGGAAAAAAACAGCTAATTCTTGTGCACTGCGACCTGCTGGTGAAGTATTTCTGTGGCGTTGAGAAATTGTATTAACTTTAAGTATTCGCTGCATGAAAGATGCTTTTCTGATATCTTTCTCGGGATGACAATAAATTTGAAAGCAGCGTTCAGACGCATTAAATGACATAGAAGTTCGTAGATGTGCATTTTAGGGAGGGAGTCTTTCGGGGCGCATTATAACACGGAATGGCTCAAGGACGAGCTGGAATTTTTGCTTTGTTCTATGGTGGCAGTACATGAAAAGCCTTGGTTGTGCTAATTTTTCGGAGGCAGTTATTATGGCGTTAAGAATTGACTGGATTTTGCACACAAAGGTCTGCTTCACCATGTGACTCTATTCCGCACACAAAGTGTCTTGATGTTTTCATAGAGCACGTGAAAGGCATTGCTGCCTGTGGCCAGCCTATGGAAGTATCTGGCCCAAACCGCAGGCATGCTTCTTCTTAAGCTCAAAACGAAGGCAGAATTTACAAGGAAACCGCTTATCCGTGAAGAAATGGCGCACTTCTCACGAGGAAAGGACAGAGTACAACGTTCAAGCGTGCATTCACACACGTTTAGTCTTACTTCTTTTGCTTGACAGCGTCTAAGAAATCGAGTTAGCTCATAGAATTCGCAGTTCTGCTTTTGGCATCATATGAGGGATTGGTATAGATTCCAACAAATGGAGTGTGTCCGAGTGCGAATTTGGTTTCGGAGTTCGACTATTTTAGGGCCACTATTAAGGGCGAAACAATTTCAGCTACAGAGCCATGTTCACGATGATATTATTTATTATCATTATTATTATCATTTAACATGGGCTGAAAATGAGGAAAAATATTTCCCACACATACCAAACCATTGTCCCCGAGTGCATAATTAACTCCGTCCTATGAAGTTTGTAATCTTACACATAAGACACAGAGAGACTATTTTGTTTCGACTGCCTGTGGTTTTTCCTTGACTCTTTGGTCCACTAGACATCGCCCTCATCAAGAACAACGCTGCCGTGGCTGCCGACATCGCAAGCGCTTTAGCCAAGCTCGAAGGGGACCAGAAGCGTCACAGCCTGTTCCGTCCATCGATACCGACGCAGCCTGCGCCACCGGTAGCTAAATCTTGAAAATGCATGTCCTGTTCTGAAATACTTTGTGCCCGTTTCTGCGTCCTTTCTTGTTAAGACTAAACTTCGAGCCTAGGCGCGACTGCTGCCTCGAGATTTCTCCAACCCGTAATAAAATGGAGACCCTGATTGAATAAGTATAACGAGTTTGAGAACTCTTTTCCTGCCAATATTTTATCCCTGCTCACCGCTGACTTATGCTACGTCGCCAAGTTTCTGTAGCAAGTTGAAAAAGTGCTGTCGCCGAGAATGGTAAGAATAAATCAGAATTGAGGGAAAATGATCTGCCTCATTCGTACTTTGGAGAGAGTCAGAAGAAGCAGTTGTTTGCGAACGTGTGGATTATCCAGGCACTCGAATTTGGTGGAATTTGCGCCTCTTATGCACGCAGCGCGATGTGTACACTACAATGTTGTGAGATGGGCACCATTCCCCAAAACATAATTACTGCGTTCACATGTATTTCATTGAAATATGAGTGTTCAGAGGCGGGTGCCAGCAGAAGCCACTTTCCTTACCGCTCACGGCATTAGTGTAATTCCATATCCCGTCACCAGGTTTGACTAGTTATTCATCGGCTATCTACGCCTGAACGGAAGCAGCCGTGGAAGTGAGCCATTTGAACTGAGCCTCTCTGTTTTCAAGTCATTAAACACGATGCGTCTGCGTAATCATTGCGTGCGAGTTTAAGAGCAGTGTGTACGCATCAAATTCTTTATTTTTTAGTAAAACGTTGAAGAAAACTCTGAATGCCTCAAGAAGCCTTCAAGGATGAAGTTTAAGCCCTACTCAGGTCTGCCTCTAATATTCACAAGTCAAGGATGTCAGAATGAGCTTTGAAGGTGAACCTTTTTTGGGTCGCCCTTCAAGCAATCTGAGAGATGAGAACGTTGAACGCTCAATTTCAATGGTTGTATGGCACTGGAGGACTTACCAGAGAGAACGGAAATTAGTTGGAGTTCTTGATAATGGACTTTCACTGAGGATTTATAGTGAGGCGCAGTTATCCATGGAGCGGGGAATGACAGATGTGACGTTAAGAGAGGCAAATCGTGCAGACTGGGCCTGAGAAATAACTGCGTTAATGATATCCTAATGGAAATCAAGAAAAAATAGGCATGACAAAGCATTTCTCTGAAGATAAAGAACCACGATCTCTGCGCCGCTCACCCGTGGCTGCTTTTTCTCTATTAACAATGAAGGGTGCTTTGTAGCTTCACTTACATTCATAGAGTCGTGAGTAAAAGCAGTATGCAACACGCGGTCGGTGGCGGAGCACGGTAGAACTGCATTTCAACATTTCAACGCCATCTAGCAACAGCTATCTGGGGTTGAGACATTCCTGGGGTGCTCTATTTTACCGACATGAGTGTGCCGCTGTCGTTGTTTCTGTGGCTGGATGGCGTTTAGATGCAATTTTCCCTGACACGCGCGCCGGTAGCAACGAGAAACTACATTCACTGTAGAGACGCTGCAGTATCGGATTAGCGACTCCTCCACATGTCCCCCACCCTTATTTCTCACTAAAGTTCTCAAATTGGTCAGTGAGGGTGCTTCTGCTAGGGTGGAGACAACCGCGTCGTCTACTACGGGCTCCTTTCATATTTGTGCCCACTCTCCTCGTAACGCTTCGGGAGTGCGCACGGGGCCGAAGGTGTTCCCTCGAAACTAAGCGTCATTGTTCTCAGAGGGCAACGTATCAATATGAATAGACGGCATATGACGCAAATATAAAACACCTTATTTTTACGAACTCAAGGGCGTCTGTGACTGAATATTCTGCCGGTTATTCTTCGGGAGTATACACGCGCAAGTACACAAACGATACTAGAGTGAGCTATTTGGTATGCATTTGTGATATCCAACATTGTAACAGATTTTTCCAATCCTCTTATTGTAAAGTGATCAAGTTTTAAAATTAACACCCTTCACCTACGTGCAACTACACGTGCACAATACTTTGCCAAAGAGTTATTTTTCATAGCTGAAACATTTCCCCATGGCCTCCAAACATGATTATGGGCCACATAAGAGACACAAAGGGTCCGAAAATTGTCGCGTCTTTCCTTCCCGCTGCCGCAATAAAGGAACTGGAGCAATTCCGCAAAGTCAGGACATTTAGAGGCGGAGGGTGTAAAGCAGCCATGCCAGATTGTTTTTCGCCACGTGCGAGTAAACAATGACGCTTGAAATACCAGAACAAAGAACGGCACAAAACTTCTAGGCCGAGCCGACATGGTGAAGTGGCATTTGCTATGAAGCACTGGTTTCAGGAATTTTGTAAGGATTGTAACAATCGTCGCTCTAATATTACAACTATGCGAAACACCTCCCAGGCAGTACAATTAAACTGCTGAAATTATTTCTATGCCATTATATCGGTGCTCAACCAGTGGAGTCTTAAACTTAAATAATTTGTCCGACAGCCTTGGTGCATTGACCTATTTTCTGCAGAACTAAAGCTAAAGGTTAGTAACTATCCCTGAGCGTTCGCTTTCATAATCATTTTAATCAGTGTAACAGATTTGCAACTTTAGGCACACATTACGATCGGTAGAGAGCTAGAACATAAAGGTCAGGGCACACTGCAACGCACGATTGTAGTTCATGTGTTCGATTTAGAACGAGGCCCTTTATTCTTTCCAACTTGGATATTCACTATAAAAATAAGGGGACAATTAAGCTCTACCCACGCCAAAGCTTTTCGCATACACAATGTTTTTTCATTTGTAAACATTTTATATATTTCTTTTTAATTTTCTATTTTTATGCACCGATACTTAGCATCAACAAATATATTGACTATCTATTCTGAGTAGCTTGACACTTTAAAAGCATTCTTTTTTCAGTTATTTCAATAAATTTATTAGGTACACCCTCTAAACTTCGTTAATTAGCATTATCCAGCATGAGCTTTTCAATCTGAGCATTTTCACGCATTTGAACTTTTTTCAAATTTTTTTATTTCTTTACTTCATAAATTATTCTATTAATTACAATGATTTCTTTACCTCGTTATCACTTATCACATACTAATCAACCTTCAATAACTAGAACCACAAATTGCCGTGATACGATTGTTTTACCACCCCTCCGGGGTGGCGCAGTGGTTACGCGGCGCTCGACTACTGTTCCCAAGGACGCGGGATCGAATCCCGGCCTCGGCGGCCGCTTTTCAATGGAGGCGAAAAGCAAGGTGCCCGTGTGCTGTGCGATGTCAGCGCACGTTAAAGATCCCCATGTGGTCGAAATATTCGGAGTCATCCACTACGGCGTCTCTCATAGCCTGAGTCGCTTTGGGACTTTAAACCCCACAAACCAACCAAACCAACCGATTGTTTTACGCAGCCCCAGATTATTTCTGACACGCGACTACTACGTCTACGGATTTTTGACCGAACGAAATGTTTCAGCTATCGCTGAAGATGTGATTCATGACTCCAGTTGTGCGTCCTGAAGTACACTTTGCGGAATCGTGTGTTGTATAGAAAAGGATTTGCCAGTGTATGCTGACAAACGATCGTACCCTGTATTACGCCTGAAATGGAAATTGTTTGGTTTGGTTTGGTTTGTGGGGTTTAACGTCCCAAAGCGACTAAGGCTATGAGAGATGCCGTAGTGGAGGATTTCGGAAATTTCGACCACCTGGGGTTCTTTAACGTGCACTGATATCGCACAGCACACGGACAAATGAAATAAGGAATATAGTACCGTACTATGCGTAATCGTGAACAGTTGCCCAGCTACCACTC
>JAJIZL010046521.1:0-17263 GCA_023969395.1 Amblyomma maculatum | reverse complement strand
ATATCGCTTACAAGTAATAGGTACATATGTGTCCGTCTTGAATTTCACTGTGACCATGAGACTTGTTGGCAAAGTAAGAGCGAGGGATTAATAAGAAAGAAAGAATATTTTGTGGATTGAATCTGTCATTGTTTGGACGTGACACAGACTGCAGTTATTCCTCGGTCCACAAACTATGGCACGAGATAAAAGAGCTACACTATTCCCGTCTAAATGTTGGCTTAGAGCATAACAGGTTTTTTGTGGGGTTTCTGTTTAGAACAGGCAGGTCGGTTTATGCAGTTTCATTGTACTACAATGAGGTAACCGCGGTAGTTCCTATAGGATGCTAAGCATCGATAATTTAACGTGCTGTTGGTCAAGCCACACACATACACGACCATGATGACCCCGATGTGGAAGACCCCTTCTACCACCGGGTGAGCGCTCACAAAAGGTGGGATGACAGCATGAGGTTCAAAAATGTCGTAGTTTACTTGTCCGATGTCACCAATCTGTGGTTCGAAAACCGTGAATCGAACTTCGCCACCTGGCCCGCCTTTATTGTCACCTTCGGGCCTCCGACCGTGCGCAAACTTCGCAAACTCTCGCTACCAACAGGCTGGTGAACGGTTCACTAGCTACCTCGACGACGTCCTCGACATGTGCAAGCGCGTCAGTATATCAATGACGGAGGCTGACTGCATCAAGCATGCTCTCAGGGACATTAAGGACGCCGCCGCCTTTCACATGCTTGTTGCCAAGAGCTCCATCTCTGTCAGCGAGATTGTTAACCTGTGCCACCAGAGTTATGATGAGCTGCGTCGAGGACGAGACATCTTCCGGTTGCCCTCAGCACAGGCCGAGACTCTTAACAGCATCGACGTGACGACAGAAGTCAACAGTTCTCTCATGATCCAGATCCAGCAGTTTGTCCGTGAGGAGGTCGCCCGGCAGCTGTCGCTGCTTCACTCTGTTCCGAGCCCACCATCAAATCTGGCGCCTACACTTCAACACATGATCCGGGAGTAAGTGCCCGAGGCCATGCCGTCAGTTTGTTTCCCGCGTCCCGTTGCAGTCCCTCCCGTTGCAGCGCCTCCTGTTGCTGCGCCTCCTGTTGCAGCGCCGCTTACTAACGCCGAAATATTCCGCACCTTCACCAAGATACAACGTACTAAATTTATTGTACGGTGAGTTCATTTACTAGGGCTAGGTCAAGGTAGCCGCTTGCAAGTCCGGGTTCGTCTAGCTGGTGCTCGCATCTCGTGCCGGTGCGCTGGCGCCAGGTCATACTCTTCACAAGCCCCATAATTTTAATTCCTAAGGAAGCCCCTCCTTTTGAACACCATGTCTGGCGCCTTTGGGAAATACATTTTGCTACCGACGGCCACGCCTAAGGGATTAGCGCCGCATATCACTTGACGGGGGGAACGAGAATTACAAGCCGTGGGCTCTGATATCGGAGGTGAATGCAGGAACTAGATTGCTCAACATGACTGCACTCTGAGTCGTGGCCTAGTCTTGGGTATACGTTGTGCTTAAAGGTCATTAACGAGACCGTACAAAAGGAGGGCGTCGCATCTCTGCTTACAGTTGCTCTGCGACTGATTACAATAGCATGCTGTGCGGCGTCTGGACCCTTTTCTTTCTGCAGCAACCGCCAAAAAGAAACTATGGCCTTTCAAATTAATTGTTTATTATTTAAACTTACTTGTAAACCTACGATCATATTCGATTTATTTCGAACAAATTTGAAGATTTGATTCTTTCTGCTAATCTAATAGGAGATATTTTATATTCGAAAATTTTAAATAATCGGACAACTCCAAATGAAACTATAATTATGAAGCGTAAATCCAATCACTTTCTTGCGTCAAGTTTCATAATCGTCCAATGATATCTTTTTATTTATCCTTTAGCCTCTCACCTTGTACGTTAAACTTATAAAATATCCAAGGATTTCATTTTGAATGTGAATAATCCAGTACAACATTTCATCTCCTTCAGTTCATGTAGCACTTCAGTAGTGGGACTGTAAGAAGAAAAAATGAAACTACGCGTTTAAAACAGCTGGCACGGGCATTCAGCGACGTGAAATTGGTTTGGTTTGGTTTTGTTTGGTTTGTTGGGTTTAACGTCCCGAACCGACTGAGGCTATGAGAGACATCGTAGTGGAAGACTCCGGAAATTTCGACCACCTGGGGTTCTTTAACGTGCACTGACATCGCACAGCACATGGGCACCTAAATTGTCGCTTCCCTCGAAGAGCAGCCGCCGAGGCCGGAATTTGATCCCGCGTCCTGGGGCACAGTAGTCGAGCGCCGTAACCACTGCGCCCCCCGGCGGGGTTGGATTCTACGTTCGGCGGGCGTGCCGCGCGAATGCTTTTGCGACCATGCTAGATTTCTGTCTTGTTATTTTCCTTTAAACTTATGTATGAAAAAATGTATTTTCTTCCCGCAAGAAAAAGGTTAGAAATGGAAGCCATACGGCTCTCAGAATACCTGCTAAAACTAAAGGTCCTTCAACCCCACACTGCATGTGATACCTCAGATTTGTCTGCTCATAGCAGATGCGGAACTAAGGCGCTTAACTCTCGAGTTTGTTCCACATTTCCTCGTTTACACTTGGTTTAATATCTGGCAAGAGTGGAGGGGCCCTAAAAACACTAACTCTAGTAGCCAAGCATGCCGTCGCTGACGTGTGTTAATTCCGTTCGCGGTCTGAATCCTGCCGGGAGCAGGAGTCGCACAGGCCGCGTGACATACAGCCAAGGCATCCGCTCCCAAAGTGGCGAACCGGTTTGTTCGTTTTCCTCGCTGCTCCCGCGCAGCCCGGTCCTCTCCACGGCAGCCGCGCTAACCGCACTGTTCGCGAAAGGCCGCGGCGCTCTTTTGGCTCCAGCCGACCGAAAGCTCCGATCGGGTGAAGCGTCTCCTGGCTGCCAACGCCCGCCTTTACCGCTTTGCTGCTGCGGGCGACTAGTTGTGGTGAACGGCCGATAGGTTAGGCTCTCTTCGAAACTGAACTGTCGAGAGTTGTAACTGAGGCTGGCGAAATACGCCTGTGGCACAACTAAACTATATATGCGTGCGCGCCGTCATCTTCCGTTTATCGGCTTTATCCTCGATGGCTTGCGACCACCGAGGAAAGAGAAGCATCGCGAGTGAAGGGAAAAGAAAGAGAGGTAGAAAGTACAAACCAAGAAGAAGACTACTTGGATTTCCCACGCGCCTCGCCAGGGTCAGTGGGCAGGCGCGCTTCGGGTCGCGGGATCACGCGCCCGATTAAGATATATGCGCTGCAGCAGGGCGACCCCTTCCAGAAACTGGAATATCGCTGCCCTGCCGCTGTACGGCCCTTTCACGCAGCCGAGGTGCGCGGCAGCCTGCTGCTCTCATGCGTGCCTGTTTTTAGAAAGTGAGCGCATACCCCTTTTTTTCTTTCTTCTTTTTTATTTGACAAAACCGGCAAGCGTCCCGACTTTCTCTCTTATCTGCGACTTTCGGTTAGCCTAGAGTCGAAAGCACCTCACAGCGGCATGGCAGTGCGCCAGATGAAATCGCAGTGTGTGTGGTTGTGAGCGTTAGGTTATATTAGTGAGAACACTCAGCAATGAATCCTTCAGAAGAGGGCTGAATGCGGCTCGATAGGTACATGTTGACGGTAAGGAAGTCACAGCGCTGAGACGACGGGTCAGGGGAGCGAGACAGACGTGTACTTGCGCTCACTAGCAACCAAACGATTTATCGCAACAAGTGAGACAGCTTATAAGGCAACCGAGCAATAAAAAAAGAAGTGTTAAAAACCACGCAACCCGGTTGAAATTATTCAGCGTCACTGTTTAAGGCTGGCATATTTCTGAGGGAAAAGAGCTATCGACTGGCTGAAGATACACTTGTCATCAAATTTTTGCATACTGTAGGCATAGAAGGGAGCCTCGTGGCCTCGCCTTCATACCGGACGATGGTAGTGATCTTTTTAAAATCCGCTTCACATTTTTTGTGCTGTACGGCTGTTTCTGCGCGAAGATAAGGAGAATACGTCACACAAGAACTACCTAACACTATGCAGAATGTGAAAATTGGGTTTTTAAATCGGGCTACTAACTCCGCCCGATATAAGGATGGGATCGCGAGACTCGTTTTCCGAGCCCGGCAATATAAAACCGTCAGGTGACACGTGCCCTAGTGGCCCGTTGATAGCATGCTTCCCACAAGAATTGCGCATCTCAATCAGTGGCATTGAATGATTTCAACCGGTTCGTGGAGGTTTTATTGTTTTCCTTGCTTTATTGCTTGTCATGTATTCATATATGCCGCCCCATTTGTTGCAATAAATCGTTTGGTTGTTAGTCAGCATAAAGTTACTTTATCACTCTCAATTATCCTTTCATCTTGCCGCTTTTACTTCCTTACCGTCAATGATATTGGACCCCTTATGCAGCCATACCGCGACAGTGCCGCAGTTAGCGTACTGGACTGCTGCACCCAAGGACGCGGACTAGAATCCCGGATCGCGACGGCAGCTTGTCGACAGAGGCGAAAAGCAAGGCGTCCGTGTGCTGTGCGATGTCAGTGCACGTTAAAGAACGGTCGAAATTTCCCGAACCACCCACTACAGCATGCCTCATAGCCTGAGTCGCTTTGGGAGGTTAACCTCTACAAATCATATCAAACCAAACCTTTCATTACGCAGAATCTGGAAAAAAGGGGGATCGACTAGCTACAAGGCTTCTGTTCTAAAAGTAATCTGGTTCACTGGACTAAATTGAAGCAAGCGTAAAATCTGCGCAAGTATTACTGACATTACCAGTATCTGAGCGGCCATATTTTTTTTTATTTATTTGAGCGAGCTTTTATTAGTCCAGGATATGCCAAACCAGCCATTTTTCCGGCACTGCTGCACTGGCTTCCGTTTTTAACGTGCTACTTTTTCCGCACACTAGAAATATGCCAACGAGTAGCAGCTATACATATATATCCCCGTTTCTTTATTTCTTTTTCGCCGTCATTCACTGGGCTGCATTCGGGAAAGTCATTTACAAGAAATCTTCAAGGCGGAACCGCAACAGATGTCCACAGTACGAGCACCCACCTTTACTTGGCGCGCTAGCGTACTAACCGAGCTCCCGTACCATAACGCCCGCATTTAGCCGCGCTGTCTGTATCCGTCTCTTCCAGTTTATAATTGCAACGCGTGTAATTACGCAGAGAGAACAAAAAGAGATGGCCCTCGTTTCCCGTACGCGAGGAGCAGCCGCTTCCTCAAGCTCGTGCGCGTAATTGGTTGCCGCTGTCGACGGCCGCGTACGGAGACGGACAAACGGGCCTTGCACCTCCTCAACGGTGCTGCGCGCTGGAGCGCGCGTGGTTGGGAAACACGTGCGCGCACGTGCCATAGGCTCGCTTTCTTACTCGAGTCTCGGTCGAAGTTTTCTCCACAGGAAGTCTTTCCCGACGGCGAGCCTAGTTCCTCTGCGGAAGCGGGCCCGTAGCATTAACAGCGGGGCGGCACAATTCACTACAAGGGAGAGCTGCTTACCTGTCCGCCTCTGCATTCAAGGCGGACGCGGAAGCGAGGCGCGTATACGGGCTTCCCGGGCGCGCCCTGCGCTCAGCCACCGCACTGTTACACTACGGACACTGATCCGCCTCGATGGCGACCGCGGCCCGAGAAAATACGGGCGGCCGGGATTTACGACGCGGCTGGCTGTCGGCAAGGAATGGAGAAACCGCGCCATACAGCGCGACAATTTGCCAGGCGTGGCTGGCATGCGTTCTGGGTAGACGCAGCGAGACGTTTATTGTTCCTTTCTTGTTTCCCCCTGCAACTCCATTCCTTGTTTACGGCAATGCAGCAGGGGGGGTTCTCTTCCTCCCTGAGAGGGAGACGTAGAGTCCCAAAAATTGGAATCAACTCGAGGAAAAAGAAAGGCGATAACCGGGAATCGCTCGAGTGCCGTTTTCGCTCATCAGCCTCGGAGCGGCGCGCGCGAGCGGCGCGCGCAGTGCAGGCCTCGGTGCGTGACTCGCTGCGCTGATGTGGCTGGAGCGGACTGCATGGCTGCCTGGCACAGTAGTGAGTTGTTGCTGCTGTTCATTCGGCGCGCACGAATTGAAAAGGGAGGCGTATTTATCAAGTAACTCGGACGGAACGAGAGGCCGAAAGTGACGAAAAAGAAAGCAGAACTGAACACGGCGAAGATGCCAGAGCACCACTAGCACCACTGGGCGACGCAATGCGCGGAACAGAAGGAGCCGCTGTACCTGCCCCGTGTGCACCTCGTGGGCGATTCGATGGGGGATCTTGCACGACTTGAGTCGGGGTAGCCCCAGGGTCTTCTAGACTTTCGCCTTCGAGTCTGCAAGTGAAAAACAGTATAGGAAGGCACGAAGAAGACGTGAAAAGAAAGAAGTGTTTGCTTTTTCGTCTTTTAATGATGTGAGTAAGTGAAACAATCGTCGATATCACACATAAATTCGAAGTAAGTTCATTACATGAAAACTCCAAAATCTCTATGGACGGATGCGCTGTGAACTCATCTGAAATTCACGCATCATGCATCAATGATTTCTTCGTGGCAGGTTTCTTTTGTGACATCAAACAAACAAACGCTGGAAGCAAGATCAAATTATTATCCCCTTCAGAAGGGCAACGACCTACAAACGATCAAACGTTGCACTGCAGATATTCTGGCCACAATTTAAGGAACTTTGAAGGCGCAGAAATGCTCACAAATTCGACAAATAATCATTACGCCAAACATTATACCATACCATAACCACACCATGCAGTACCATACCGTACCGCAGCATACCAAAACCTTATGTGCGACTTACATGCAGCTAGCCCATAGCTAGCGACTAAAAACCATGACCTATACTGAATATAAAAGCAAAAAAAAAAAAAAAAAATACAACAACAACAACCAAGGTGTGCCTGAAAGGTTAGCTCAGCAACAAACAAACATGTGGAGCATCAATGAGACGTTACATAACATGGCAGAGGAAAGCGATGCCTCCTTGATTTGTTTGGTAATACGAAATCTTCGTCCACAATACATTCTAATCGCACGCGTATGCTCCTTCCTCGCCTTCGCAAGAGGGACGAGGCTGAGTCATCTCGCATTTGCATGACTCACGCGTTTTCGAAAACACAGTGGTTCAGAGGTCGTCTTCCTACATCCGTCCCCCAAGTCTTACTCAGTGCGTCAGCTTTTGCTTGCAGACAGGCGATCCTTTCATCAACAGCTCCTTCCTTTCAGTGTTTGTACGCCACTTTGACGTCTACGCCCGCGGTGTCAGATGTTTCTGCAAGAGATGGCGCAACTCCAAGTTTGCCTAAGTTGCTTCGAAGGCTTTGTTTGCAAAACAGCTTTAGCGCGGGAGAAACACGAGAACAGAATAGCGGTAACATGTACCTTCAGTCTTCACACCACAAATGACCCCCAAGGCGGAGCGCGTCGCATTTGAGGTATACGTACTACATACGAGAAGTGTGCGAAGCGCTAGGACAAGCAGGGTGATGGAAAGATACATTCGAATAAGTATAGTTGTCAAGCAAATGTTTCGTAGAAAGGTTTGCAGCATGTCGACACTGAATTATTCGCTGCTATATTACTACCCCGGATGTACCAGTGGCCGTACCATCCGGCTGTCGAGACCAAACAAGGTCGCGGGGCCGGACTCCTGCTGAGTCGACGGCATTTTTGATGGAACTGAAATGCAAAGATGTCCCGTGGGGTGTGAGATCTTGATGAATGTTTAAGAGCAAAAAGTGGCCAAAATATTGTCAAGCCGTCCACAATAGCGGCTCTTGCAGAAATCAAGCACTTTTGGGGTGTTGAAATTGCGCATAACCTTTCTTTCCCCCTCTTCTTTCCTGCTACAAATCGAGATTTCTCCCTTTTTCATGCAGGTAGTCTTGCTGCACAGGTCGGCAATTCTAAAGCTTCAATGGAGCCTATATTTTCTTCCAAAACGTTGCTGCATTAGGTTCAGCAATTAAAACAAAATTCCTACTAACCATACCTTCCTAAAACCGAAAACTGCGGCCCATGAGAATGCGATGTACTCATCTATATCTATGTGTCGCTGTAAAAGGTAGTTGTGTTTTTATATTTCGACGCTCAAAAAAAAAAAAAAATCTTAAGCAAGCCAAGCAAACGTCTTATTCCTAGGATCGACACCACTTGAAAGCATCATGGCTATCAATGTTTCTGTAGTCTAACAGCAGGGTAACATCGTCGTGTGAGTCAATTTCTCCGTCTGTTCGCCTTTTATTGAACGACTTGAACAACCATCGTCGACGTCTCGCTCAACATTACTATCATTATTATCGCCCTAGTTGTGTTAAATGTAGGGCAAAGTCTTCCCACAGTGGTCACCAATACCCTCTCTCGTGCGCCATGAATCCATCTCATCGCTAAGGATTTTTCACCTCTTATTATTTAGCAGTACTATACTGAAGCGAACTGGACTGAAAGTTTCCCGCGGTCTTTCGCTTATTTGAGGCTAACTATCGATACAAACTTTAGCGGGGAGAATCTCGTTATTCCTCATCAATGCAGAGCGCACCATCTGCATGCATATTAGGCCATATTGTAATAGAAGAGACATCTGGGTGAGTAGGTACGGTGACATGATAAAAAAAAAAAAACATTGCTACAGACGTGGACGGAGGTGAAGAACAAACAGGACAGGCGCTGACTCGCAACTAAAGTTTATTGAAAAAACACTGTATAAATAACCCAGCCAAGCAGCACCAAACCACACATTAAACAAAAACCAAATCATGATGACCCCACACACACACCACGTTCGCTTTAATCGCTTTAACAGATAATGAGGTTGGGTTTCTTGAGGATACTATGAATAAGCTGCTATGCATGGCGACAGCCAGAGGATTTGATTTGCAATTAAAATTGGGAACGTGATGTCGGTACACAATGCGAAACAGCGGGGACACTACGCATTGCAGCTTTTCCTTTATTTGAACTGTGCTTTTTCGTATCAAATGATACTTCACAGATACAGGTACATGCCGGATTACCTCAAGAATGGCGGAACTTAGATCCAGCCTTCCACATCGGGCAGTTGGCACGGGGATGAACCATGCATGCAGTGGGAGGTCCAGAGCAGGTATCGGATGTACCCCTCGCCCACAGGAACGAATCAAAATGGGGGAATTTCAGACTGGAGTCCTGTTATCTGAGAATATCCATCCTGTATGGTGATGGTCACAGTGAAAGAGGGCCGCTCGTCAAAGTCCCGGGTAACGATAATGTGGAGACCATGTGGACGTTCATTGGAGGGCAATTTGCGAGAACGAGAGATAGTTCAACAGCAGCAGGATGAACCTTAATCTAAGCTATGAGCTGAAAGCAAGAACAGGCAGCGAATTTCCGTCTGGTATCGATAATGATGTATCTTAGGGATATCGTTTCAGTGGCAATATTTATCGGTGCAAGCAGAAACTAAGACATTCATGGGATTAACAGTAGCATGCATGAGAACATCACGCCACCTCTAAAAATTTTAATTTTTCAAGAGCGATAAACTCTCGCCACGGCGCCCTTCTAAATTCCCACTGTGTTCATCTCGGTGACTGAGTACCACCAAGAAACTCAGCGGCATGGAGCATTGCTCTTTGCGTGGAGAAGCAACTGTGCATCCATTCGCGGCTTTTCGTAGCCTCTGAACTACGTGACTTTAGAGCAAGGATATTTTTATATATTGCAGGGCACGGTTCAACGATACTAAATTCTGCAAAGTACCACTGGGCTCGTCACTTCTTACTTCAGGAAACAACTGCCAGTTAGGCACGCCTCTGAACTAAATAGGGAAACAAATACAAGGAACAGTAGGATAGATTACGAACCACTATAGAAAAATGCGCGGAAATCCGCTACTAGTTTACCTAATCGTGCATGCTGTTTAGTAGCGCACGGCGGGGCACGCGTGGCGCCCAAACTCAATCACGGAACGGGAATTAACCCAGCCGTGGCTGGGACGACGACGCACCGACGTCCGCATGGCTCACGCTATGCCTTCCGACAACTGCGCGCGAGCGCTCAGAACGCCGGAACGGCACCACAGGTACACACCGCTAGTAGACAGCGGCGCGAGTTTTCTTCGCACCCATAGCTTCTCTTCTGTTTTTCTTGTTTTCGGCGGCTGCCACTCAGCCCAGCCGGCATCCCAAACACGAAGCCGATGCCCCGAGGAGTGCGCGCGGCGGCGGCCACGAGAGGGGGCCGGGCCCGGCAGACAAGGAAACAAGGTCATGACTACTCCTCCTCGCAGGCCGAGCCCGCCCGCCGTATAAAATCTAGAACAAGTTCAGGGTGAAATAGTTGCTGGCTTGGCATTGATCCTCGTGGATGCGGCGTACGACCTGCGAACCAAAACGACGACTCGCACCCAGACGCCGCCGCCGCCGACCACCGCCGGCGAGCCCCGTAGCGCGCGGCCGAACTACCGTCGTCCCCCGACCCGCGTTTGGTTTGAACGTGTACCGCCGCTGCTGAAGTGACCGTCGGACCTGGCCGTGATTTAGGAGCGGGTTTTCTGTTGCGCCGGCTCCTGCTTCGTTTGTGTCGTACCCGCGGACACTCAGTTGTGCGCTACGCCCCTGGACTCGAGTGGACTACGATACTGGCCTTGAAAGTGTTGTGAAACGCCCAGTGGAACCACCATCAGGATGTTGCCAGCCGTGAGTACTGCACGTCACTTGTCGTCATTTGATTAGGCTGCGTTGGTGACCGAGTGAAGGCTTTGGTGCTCTTGAGCTTCGTTACAGCGTCCTACGTCGATACGGCGAAATGTGTCAATGAGAGAAGTACTTCGACGCGAGCAGCAGTGACAAAAAATGCGATGGATTTGTTCCTGTTCTCTGGCTGGCGCCGAATATGCAGGCGCTCCTTCGACTTTGCTAAACCGAAGGTGCTCTGTACAGCTTGCGAGTTATTCCACCCGAATGTGCTAAACCGAAGGTGGTCTGTACAGCTTGCGAGTTATTACACCCGAATGTCTAAGTAACCACTTTCTCCTTGCTTGGCAACGCAAAGAGAACAATAAATTCGCTGTGATTTAGCTTGGGGTTAAACCTGGAGTTACGCGAGAGCTATCTGCACGGCTACCCGTAGTTTCGCCTTGAAAGTAAAGACATGGGTTTTGCACAAAGTAGTTTACTCTGTGGTTTCAGCTTTATTTATGACATAGGGGCAGTTTTCACCACTAAAGTGCGATGAGGCAAAAGCCTCTATTGCGCAGTGGTCCGAAGCCCTTCACTACGGCACCTCTTTCTCTCTGTTTTCACTCCCACCTTCGTGATGGCGCGATAGCGTAAGCTACCAGCCAACATATAAAGCCCCGCTTTAACCGAGCAGTATGAACGTGCCCGCGTGGCCTAGGGATAACGTGAATGCAAGGGTTTTGGCAGGCTGATTGTGATATCACCCTCCCATATTAATGGAGAGACCCTAGTTGGCAGCTACTGCCAAGCGTAATGTCAGGAAGCCCTACGTCCAGTTACTACTCGGCCATGGCAGCTGCCAGTTACCGCCTCCCACGACTCTTCGGACAGGCACGGCGAAATGGCGAGACTGTGGCCAATGTAGCTCTCGCTACAAAACAGTCCGAAAAAAGGTGTGAACTTTCAGCGTTGTTACTTGCCGGTAAATGGCAGCAACGTAAAACTTGGTTGATATCGGACGAGATAAATAACATTTCTATGAGCCGAATGAGTGAATTGGATCAATATTGGAATGTCTAAGTACGATAAAGATGGGCAGAGGTATTCGGGCACGTGCAATAATTTAGCGGCAAAAGGCGTGGTTATGCTATTATCTATTGAAGACATTGGTATACATTCATTAAAAATTTGCATTCTTTTGTTTTTGAGGTTATATTTGGCAGCGAATGCTACTTCAGTATCTTTTTACGTTTTGGCAGCTAAAATTTCGCTTCAGTAAATGTGGCTGGAAGTGCGGTCTGAGCAATACAGTGAGGATGCAATAGCCATAAACGAACAGTGCAAGCACTTCGTACATGATACATTGGGCATTGTGGGGTTACCTTCGTAGATTCGCTCCTCAGTTTTATTGCTGGTGTTGAGCATTTTTTAAATATACGGAAGAACTAAACGAGGGAACGGCTCAATCAGAGGGATCCGTGCAAACAAAGTTATGCAGGTGGATGGATCTGCCAGCGGAACTGAGGCGTTTACGAATTTCTTCTTCTCTTTTTTTATGTAGGAAAAGGGGACAATATAAGGAGCCGCATAAGACGTTAGCGGTGTGCGGCGAATAATGTCAAGCTTGGAAACCCAGGATCGCGATATGTTTCCATGAAGCTTGGTTTGGCTTTTAAGAATTAACGCCAAAAAGTGACTGAGACTATGAGACGTCTCAAGGGAGGGCTGTGGACAATTTCTACTATATTGGGGTTTTTAACGTGCGACTATATCGCACATCACACGACCGCTTTGTGTTCTGTTTCCATCGAAACGCGGTATCAAACTCGGGTGTCCCGGTTCAATAGTTGAGCGTTCTAACCACTGAGCAACCACGGCAGGGCGAGGGCAGGTTTGATATAGACAGGTTTTGAATGAGCACACTACGTAACTATACTAGACTTCATCAACCAGAGCTATAAGAGCGGAAATCTTGGAAAGTTGGTTCCTAGCTTTAGTAAGAATAGCAGCAAAAAAAAAAAAAAAAAGAAGAAAAAATAGGAGACCAAAGACAGCAATAGACAAAATCATGCAGCGAAGATTGGACTAAGAACTTATTTTGTCTGCCATCTTTTTCTTACTGCTGTTTTAACTGAAACCACAGTACGCCTCTGCCATGAACGTTAACACATGGGTTGCAATTAACTTCTCCTCACCGGTTTGCTGTATCATGATCAAGAGCGCATGCGGCAGCTGCAAAATGGCAGTACGCATGGGTTTCGATGACTACATTGTGTCACGTATGTCTCCTGATCCCGATGCGTTCCAATCAAGCCGATCTGTTTCGAAAGGTGTCCAACTGCTGATCTCCGTCGAACCTAAGTGAAATGAACTTTAGCGTAGAAATCAAGGTTTTGGAAAAAGTAAGTCGTTCGAGGTCTGGCTATTTCTTCGAGCTGTGTTGCACCTCGCTTGAGACGGCTGTTTTATTGCACGGATATTGCAAAAAAAAAAAAAAAAAAAAAAAAATTTATATAAATATATTTATATAAAAAACGAAAAACTGAAGTAATAAAAAAAGAGGGGGGGGGGTGATAAAAAGAATTTTGAGTAAATAACCGAAGGTAATTTAAAATGAACTCCTATTTCCTCTTACCTTGACTAATATGTCTTGAAGCAAAAATGTGATAAAAGTAAACCTTTAATGTATTTTTGTTCTGTTCAAACCATGATGTGGAGGTTTTATTCAGAAGTCCCAAAGTGACGCAGGCTGTCAGGGAGGACGCTGAGATGGAGGGCTCTAGATGTTGCCACCTGAGGATCTTTCGTGTCCGATGATATATCGCACAATTCATGGGTGCTTTTGTGTTTGACCTCCATCGAATTGCGGCCGCCGTGGTGGGGATCCAAGTGCGCTAATCACTGAGTCAACGCGGATATTTTATCCGAAATGAAACAACCTTTTAGTGCCACTGTTACTCAACGACATTTACTAGTCTGCCATTTTAGCGATCAGGAAAACTAATGCATTGCAAGACTGGCTGTAAATGCGAATTTTGCTGCACAGTCATATGGAACACAGGAACACGACACCATACCATCCTCCAACAATTGATTTGACACGACACGGTGCATTCATAGGTGCAATGACGCGGTACATTCCGCATCTTCGATTTTAACTGATCGCGAGCGCGTGCCTCCTCGAGGCGAAAAAAGAAGTTCTTCGGCTGGCCAGCTGACGTTGAGCTGCTGGCCTGCCTAGCCCGCTGTCGCTCTAGGCGACGTTCGTCGAAACCTTACCCGGTGACAATATTAAGGAGAACCGAGACGTGTAAATGCGTGCATTACTCGTAGCCTTAGTACAAATTTTCGTGATGAGATACGAATTTCTATGTACGATGAAGTGCAGTCCTCGCCTGTTTTAATGAAGCGGGAGGGTGAAGCGCAAATTGCGTACATAATCACAACAGCTGACTCACACTAAGGCTGGCCCGATAAAATATTGCCCACCTTCTCTACTTGTTTCACTTCTCATTTTTGTGTGTCAAAGTTCTGTATGCCTTTTTTAAGATATATTTTAAGATTTATATTACTCCCCTCGTTGACGAGTAAGGCCTGAATAGGAGCTGAAGACGGGAAAGTATTTTGCTCGGTAGCCGCAATTCGTTATGACATTTTGGACAAGACTCTATTTTCTGAAATTTAAGATATCCTCCCTTACTTGGTACTCAAGATTTTAAGCTCTCAAAATTGTGCCTCTTTTGCACTAGCGCGTGAAAGGTTATTAGCGTTGCCTCTGTCGTTCTGACGAGCTTTCAAATGTCCCATTTCCATGCTGTCCTCCAAACAAAAAAATCTGACGCTACATTTCGGACTCCGCGCAGAAATAACCGATTATAAAGTTCTTTACAAAGGTGTTACGTAATGAACAAGAGAGCAAGCAAAGAAACTCAAATGACACGGTGGTCTATTTGCGCAACGTAATGAGGTCACTCTACCGCCCAGACTCGCCGGGGGAGGAAAACACGGCGCAAAACGCTTCGACCTCTTTTGTATGCGGCCGGCATCGCGCGCGCTCCAGCTCGTCGATAAGGACGGAATGCGGAATACCTGTTCGACACTTAGAGCAGACATCCATGTTCTTCGATGTCTCTACATAGTCAACTGTTATAATGCGTTTAAGAAGGTAGTGTAAAAGTAACAAATATTTTAAAAGAAGCCACCATCAATTTTTTTTTCTTGAGTTGGCAGCTTGTACTGAAATGAGGACAATCGCGAAACCATGCTTTGATTCCTATAATTTATAAGGCAGATACAGTAAAAGCTACCATATTATTTACCCGAATCGGCCTAAGAATTTAAAGCTGAGTGAGGACCAAATTTTTTGCCCCAGCGTTGACCGAACGCGTGACCTCTGCGCATTTTGCAGGTTTATTCGCATCCACGTAGTGGTGCCAGAGTTTATAAATATGACGACGCCCAGGCTAGTTCACCTTACAGCCCACATTATGTGCCGTCGATGAAGTTGTTCTAAAATTTTTCCCAAATCCAAAGCCCCTTATGGACGCGTGTCGTACCGGGCCCTTAAATAGATCGCGGTAGAAATTTCTCCTTCGTCCTATTTTTATTTAGGGCAAATTAACACTGCTTACAAGGCGTTATAAGACACTCGAGACTAGCTTTCATGCTGAGTAAATCTTCATATCGCACTTTATGTCCGACTCCACAATTTTCGTGTAGGATTGTTCTTCACAGTAGTTTTCTAGAAATCAAATGTTCCTATAAATTTATTAAGCGAACTTTGGTGAAGGTAACTTTCATTATTTGGTAAAATATGTAGTCTTACCTCCAGCTTTTCTAGTGCGCTCTTCCATAGCGAGATGACTGACTTTTCAGCTAATCGAGACAGATGAAATTTTGATTCATAGGGTAAATTTTAACGAGACGAAATGCATTACATGAGAAATCACTCTCTTGCATGCTACAGCTTTAACCGCTGAAGTGCGATTGCTCATATGAAATATTTACAAACGCTTTAGCGCAATTTGCAAGACAAGTTTGTCGGGACCTTGAAAGTCTTTAGAAATGCGTCGCAGGCAGCAAAACGTTGGATTCATTTAGTTTATTTTTACGTTCTCTTTGTCTGCACGTGTCTATATCCGACATGTCCACGGAAGAGCTAGAAGACTGGATTTGCCACAAACAAGAGGTCATTGGAAACTGAGCGGAGGCGCTGCGCTATTTGCCCGCGCTCCACTACAGCCTTTAATGAGACGATAACTAATGCAGCTAAGTCTTGAGAGAGGAGCGTGTGAGCTATGTAATTTAGGTTAGGAGGAAAAAGTACGAATAGCTATCGCTCTCTCTTAGATACATGATTACCTTGTCAGGTTTCCTGATTGGGTCACTACCAGAAGGAAGCCATATAGCTACGTAATTTCTTCAGCAGCGGACATGAAGTGTTCCGTTCTGCAGTGCTTTTTAAAAGCAGGCTTTGTTGCGCAGATACAACCATCGAGTGGGATCCAAATTTTTTAACAAGAAGCAAAGGGAGACATTCTTGCAGAGCTACGCAGTGATTATGCTATAACTGCTTAAGTCGGTAAATTTTGGGACAGCTTATGCCACAGATCCTTAGTGATAAGCTGAACTCTTTGTCGCCTTGTGCCAGTCCCCGTTACGTGACATCGCTAATAGATAACCATAGCCTAGCGCGACCCGCTACCGGGAATCGCTACCGTGCGCCTACTACGCGTGTGCGCAACCGTCGAACATGGGGCGCCATCTGGCGCGCTTAAGGCATTCTGCGCATGCGCTGTGGAAATAGCGCAAAGTTGCTGAATCAGCCGATGTACTTAACCATGGTATATATGTGTGCATTAATGACTCTGAATAAAACTCTCTCTGCAGCTTCGGTAAAGGAGAAAACTATAAATTCAATAGCTTCCAGCCAGCCGACAAAACGCTGAATATATGCGAAAGTTGTTGCATATGTTAACTTATTTATCCATGCCAATCCATTAAGCTGTCAGAGACCACTAAACGCGTAAACCTGCATCACATAATAATGGCCTTAATGGCGTCCGGGGTAATTGGTACTAGTTTCAAAAATCATCTGATTTCAACTTCACTGGATATTCCTATGCACAAAAGCTGGTCTCGATCATACGATTTTTTTAAATGCGTTATGTTCGCAATTCCTTATTTCGGACGACTCACATCATGAACAATTTTTCCCAGGAAACAGTGTGCATATTAATGAGACATGACTGTTGACATGTGCTTAGACATTTACACGTGTGTTATGTAACAACATCAGGACGCTGCTCATGACGTAGCTAAATTCACTTTAACGGTTCTGATATGAACTCTGTCCTGATTAGGCAAATTAATAACGCAGCTGGATAATGTTTTCGCTTTTCTCTTTGACTGCAATCATACGTATAGAAATACTAGACGCTAGTGCATTGACAATTTATGTCAGTTCAGATGCCCAGTATAGATCCCAGAAGTATATTCTCTGGCGAGATATGAAACCAGGTAAAAGGGTAAAGAAAAGTGGACACGTATTACTGTACTGTATCATTATATGTCATGTATATATATA
>JAJIZL010046516.1:712-11630 GCA_023969395.1 Amblyomma maculatum | reverse complement strand
TCTGGTAGAGTCGTCTTTAACTCGTCGTTTTACGCAGGAATAAAGACCGGGTTGAGCGCGCCACGACATTGCGCTCGCGTCTGCCGGCCTCGCAGGCGTTCCACAATAGTTTAAGCCAAACTGAGCACACGCACGAGCTTGATACTGCATCTGAGTGTAAAAAAGACATCTGCGAAGTGATTTTGCATCTCGTAGAGTCGTCTATATTTCGTCGTTTTACGCAGCAATAAAGACTTCGGGTTGGGTGCGCCACGACATTGCGCTCGCGTCTGCAGGCCTCGCAGGCGTTCCATAGTAGTTTAAGCCAATCTGAGCCCACGCACGAGCTTGATACTGCATCTGAGTGTAAAGACGACATCTGCGAAGTGATTTTTCATCTGGTAGAGTCGTGTTTAACTCGTCGTTTTACGCAGGAATAAGGACTTCGGGTTGAGCGCGTCACGACATTGCGCTCGCGTCTGCCGGCCTCGCAGGCGTTCCATAATAGTTTAATCCAAATTGAGCGCGCGCACGAGCTTGATACTGCATCTGAGTGTAAAGAAGACATCTGCGAAGTGATTTTGCATCTCGTAGAGTCGTCAATAACTCCTCGTTTTACGCAAGAATGAAGACTTCAGATTGAGCACGCCTCGACATTGCGCTCGCATCTGCAGGGCCTCGCAGGCGTTCCATAATAGTTTAAGCCAAACTGAGCACACGCACGAACTTGATACTCCTTCTGAATGTAAAGAAGACCTCTGCGAAGTGATTTTGCATCTTGTAGAGTCGTCTATAACTCGTCGTTTTACGCAGGAATAAAGGCTTCGGGTTGAGTGCGCCACGACATTGCGCTCGCGTCTGCAGGCCTCGCAGGCGTTCCATAATAGTTTAAGCCAAACTAAGCACACGCACGAGCTTGATACTGCATCTGAGTGTAAAGAAGACATCTGCGAAGTGATTTTGCATCTCCTAGAGTCGTCTATAACTCGTCGTTTTACGCAGGATTAAAGACTTTGGGTTGAGCGCGCCACGACATTGCGCTCGTGTCTGGAGGGCCTCGCAGGCGTTCCATAATAGTTTAAGTAAGTGCAATCGCTGGCACAAGCCCAAATAATGCCCAGCCTTCGGAAAGAAGTGTCGCTTGTGTCACAAGGCGAAACATTTTGCAAGTGCCTGTGCGTCAGCAAGGGTGAGCGAAGTAAGGGAACTGGAAGACGAGGACTTTGACATTCTAGAGGTCACCCCCGCAAGACGAGAAAGGGATTGGATGGTCAAGGCTCAAGTTCGTAACTGCGAGGTCAGATTTAAAGTAGACACCGGATCGCAGGCAAGCCTGCTTCCCATGTCTGTTTACAAAAAAACTGCGGGGAGCAGAAGAGCTGAAGCCGACTAATTCGTTCCTGCGGGCGTATAACGGTGGCACTATAACGTGTTTTGGAACGTGTACGCTAGAAGTACACCAAGCGAACACGCCTGCTACAGTGAAGTTTTTTGTGGTGAAAAACGAACGGCAGGCCATACTCGGACTAGAAGCAAGTGAAGCTCTGGAGCTAGTTCAACGTAAATTATGTGCCATGGACAAGACTTCATACGACGCCCTTCTAAACAATTTCAGGCACGTTTTTCATGGCCTCGGTTGTTTGAAGCAGGCGTACAGCATGGTCCTTTCATCTGATGTGGTTCCTGTAGTGCAACCAGCTCGACGAGTTCCAGTGGCGCTAGAAGAACCCCTAAAGAAGGAACTTGAAAAAATGGTACGTGCTGGTACAATTGTCAGGGTGAACGAACCTACTGACTGGGTCAGCCCTTTAGTGTTGGCAAAAAAGAAAGATGGCGCGATACGGGTTTGCATGGATCCCAGAGCTATCAACAAGTACATAAAGCGCCAGCATTTCCTGCTTCCTAGGCGAGAGGATTTGGAAGCCCGTTTAACCAATGCAAAGTACTTCAGCTGTCTTGATGTAAACTCTGGCTATCATCAGATACCGCTCGATGAGCGGACTTCTAAAATATGCACTTTTTCTTCCCCGTTTGGAAGATACCGCTTTCTCCGTTTGCCCTTCGGCATTTCTTCCGCACCGGAAGTATTTCAACAAAGCATGAGTCAAGTACTTGACGGCTTACCGGGCGTACTGATATATGTTGACGATATTTTAGTATGGGGTTCCAGTAAGCAAGAACACGATGAGCGGTTGATACCAGTGCTTAAGGCTGCCGAGAAAGCAGGCTTAACTTTTAACGCCCAGAAATGTAAATTTGGGTTGAATGAAGTGAAATTCCTTGGTGATATCATAAGCCGAACCGGACTATCGCCTGACCCAAAGCTAATCAAAAGCTTGGTGAAAATGCCAACACCAACGTCCAAGAATGACATCCAGCGAATGTTGGGTGTGGTTAACTATTTCAGCAAATTTGTGCCACAATTGTCCGAGCAAACAACTCTTTTGTGTGAGCTTGTCAAATCTCCGTCAGAGTTCCAATGAACCGAAAATCATGCGCTGGAGTGGAAAAAGTTAACTCAAATCTTGACCACCACCCCCCTACTTGCAATCTTTGATCCGCGGAGACAAACTAAGATTAGTTGCGATGCATCGAAGGATGGTGTTGGTGCAGCGTTACTGCAATGCTACCACGGTGAATGGAGGCCTGTAGCGTACGCATCTCGTGTCTTAACGCAAGCCGAAAAGAACTATGCACAAATCGAAAAAGAAGCGCTTGGAATATGTTTTGGCTGCGAAAGGTTTCACGAGTTTGTGTACGGAAGAAAGGTGCTTATCGAAACTGATCACAAGCCGCTGTTGGCGATAGCACGCAAGGAAATTGCTGACATGCCACCGCGAGTGCAACGATTCTTTTTGCGTTTGCTAAAATACGACTTTATCTTGCAGCACATTCCAGGAAAGCAGCTGCTGCTCGCTGACATGTCACGGTCAACGGTGGAAAAGGGCGAAGTCCAAGTTCGCACAACAAATGATGTTGAGGTTCATGCGGTGCAGTCCTTGGGCTACATGGTCACCCCCGAAACACAACGGTCACTGCAGCTGGAAACTTGTCGAGGTGCCTACCTGTAGACAGTGATTGCATGCTTGGTGAGCGGGCAGCCGGTGACAGGTGAACTCAAGCCATTTTCGAAAGAACTATCTGTCGTTAATGGAGTTGTACTAAAGGGTCAAAAGTTGTAATTCAGAAGAGTATGCGACGACTCATGCTGGAAAGGATTCATGCGGGTCACCTCGGGTTGCAAAAGTGCAAGGAGAGTGCGCGAAAACTGGTATTTTGGCCTAGTATGAATGGAGACATCGCTACCCGTGTAGAAAGCTGCGCAACGTGCAGAAAATACGCGTACAGACAGCCACAGGAACCACTTCTGATGCGACCAGTTCCGAATTGTGCTTGGTACAGGGTTGGAGTGGACATCTTTTCGTATGCGGGCAAGTCGTACGTGGTTACTTATGATGCCTTTTCCAATTTTCCTGAGGTCGACATTCTAGAAGACACAACCGCGGAAACCACAATTGCAGCCCTTAGTGCCATGTTCGCCAGGTACGGTGTACCAGTGGAAGTCTGTACGGATAACGGACCCCAGTTCTCGAGCCGCGAATTCGCCCTGTTTGCTAAAACGTACGATTTTCATCACATAACCTCGAGTCCCCGTTATCCGCAGTCCAACGGCTTGGCTGAAAAGGGTGTGCAGGTCGTCAAGCGTATCCTGAAAAAGACCATCGAGGCGAGGGAAGACTTCTGGCTCTGTCTCCTAGCATACCGCTCTACACCACTCGAAGATGGCCATTCTCCGGGTGAGCTCCTTCAGAGAAGGCACCTTCGTTCTAACCTTCCTGACTTCGGCAGGGTATCCCGCCGCAAAGTGAGGAAACACCGCCAAGCCAGGGCTGGAAAGCCTTTGGCGGTACTACCCGGAGGCGCAACAGTGCGGCTTCAGGATGCTGCGGATTGGCCACGCAAGGCGAAGGTCATTGCCGAAAGCGCTCCATGATCATACCTGGTAAAAACCCAAGATCATCGCATGTTGCGGCGAAACCGCCGGCATCTGATTACGACAAAAGAGCGGTATAGCAGTAGTGAAAGCGATGACGACGAGGAAAGTTGCACAGGCTCCCAGTCCCGGACACAGCAGCCTACGAGCTGAGCTGAACCAATTGCACAATCTTCGGGAGTCTCTTCACAAAACGGCGTGGGGTCGACGCTACCAGCAAGTGGCCATGATTCTCCGCCGAGCATCCCATCGCCACCCCCTGTGAGAAGGTCAACTCGTAGCACCCGGCCCCCAAGAAGTTACACTATGACGAACAATTCAATCAAGTGCCATAGTTGTGATCGCTGGTTATATTTCTACAAGTGTGAAATTTTTGTTCGTCCTAAGGGAGGATGTATCGGACACGTGTAGTGACTGTTATCAGCGCCGATGCGTATCAGTGATGCGCAGTAGAGACAGCGCGCGTGTTCGTGCCTTTATAAACTGTGCTGGCAATAAACGTCGTCATTCTTGCACTGACCGTGCTGCTGTACGCGTCGTCCCTTCAGGCGGCTACAGCCATTAGAGAGCAAGTCGATAAAATGCTTCGTGACGACGTCATCCAGCCAACGAACAACCCATAGGCGGCTCCTGTTGTTTCGGTGAATAAAGATGGAACACTTCGTTTCTGCGTTGATTACTGCCGCTTGAACAGCTAACAAAGGATGCTTACCTGCTCCCTCGCATCGACGACGCAGAGGTAAGTACTCCCGTCGATGGATATGAAGAGCAGGTTCTGGAAAACCGAGGTCGACAAGAGAGACCGCGAGAAAATCGCATTCATCACGCCAGACGTCCTCTTCGAGTTCAAGGTAATGCCATTCGGCCTCTGCTCTGCACCAGCCATGTTCCAGCGACTAATGGATACCGTGTTGTCTGGCTGAAGTGGAAAAGTGGCAATTTTGTCTGTTGTACTTGCATGACGCCGTTGTCTTCTTCTCAAGCTTTTAAAAACATGTGAAAAGGCTTCGGACACTGCTGGATGCTATCAAATCATCACGGGTAACACTGAAACTAGAAAAATGCCCCTTTGTCTATAAGGATCTGCTATTCCTGAGCCATAGTGTGAGAAAGGAAGGACATCGCGATCAGCTCGAGAAAACAACTGCGCTCGCGCAGTTCCCACAGCCTCCCGACAAAAAGGCTGTGCGCAGATTGCTTGAGCTATGCGCTTACTACCGGTGATATTTCAGAAACTTTTCGCGCATCGCCGAGCTGTTGACTCTGCTTACAAAGGCTGACGTCCATTTTAAATGGAAAGTGCCGCAAGCACGAGCTTTCAACGAATTTAGGCGCCGGCTACAGTCCCCTCCTGTCCTTGGCCACTTTGATGAAAACGCCGGTTCTGAAATTCACACCGACGCAATCAGTGTCGGCCTAGGCGCCGTTCTCGTTCAGAAGAGTGGCGGGCAGGAGAAAGTTATCGCGTACGCCAGCATGTCTCTTTCAAAAGCAGTAGCCAATTACTCAGCGACTAGGAATGCTTCTCGATCATCTGGGCCTCTCTGACGTTCCGCCCTCACCTATATGGCAGACCGTTCAAGGTGGTAAACGATCAGCACGCGCTCTGCTTGCTCGCCAATTTGAAATACCCCTTCGGCCGGCTTACACGACGGAGCCTACGTCTTTAGGAATTTGACATTTGTGTAGTCTGCAAGTCTGGCCGCAAGTACTCCGGCGCAGACTGCTTATCACGAGGCCCCGTCGACGTTCCCCCAAAAGACGACGACGCCTTCTTGGAACCGATAAGCGCAAGCCGTTTCGTACAATAGCGGTTATCACACCCTGATCTGAAAGACCTAGCCGATTACCTGGAAGCATGATCCACTTCCTGTCCTGTTGTGTTCAGGTGCCATATGTCGTCTTTCGCGTTAAACAACGACATCCTCGTGAAGAACGTCGCACCCAACAGGACCGCACGGCTTCTTGTTGTGCCTAAATGCCTTTGACAGGAAATTTTGCAGGCGTTGCACGATGAGCCCACTGCTGGGCACCTTGGGTTCGCGCGCACGTTACAGCGAATCGAGGAGAAGTACTGCTAGCCGCGGTTGCCTGATGACGTTGCCCATTGCGTGAAAACATCCCGTGAGTGTCAGCGACGCAAGACACTCCCGATGAGACCCGCTGGGCTACTCAACCCTATAGACCCTTTACAAAATTGGCCAAAGGGCGCTGCCATATTGGAGACTGGGCTGTGCTCATAGCACAGGAAAAGGCTGCGGATTCTCCCCCCACGCCTGCTTCACAGCCCAGTGAAACCGGTTTTTTCCAGGGTCGTGAAAAGGTAAATACCATCCCCGAATAGCCATCTCAGCAAATTGAGATTGATCTGCTCGACCCCTTTCCAACTTTATCTGCGCGTAACAAGTGAATCACTTTGGCCACTGACTATCTTACCCGCTACGCCGAAGGGAAAGCCCTGCCTCATGGCACCGCGGCAAAAGTCGCCAAGGTCTTTGTCGAACGTATTCTTCTGTGACACGGCGCCCTCGAAGTGGACATCACGAACAGGGGATCATCACCTACAGCGAAGCTCACGCAGGCCATCTTGAACTACAGGCAAACGAGTCACCGGCGGACAACCGCCTACCATCCGCAGACGTATTGAGTTATAGAGCGCCTCAACAAAACAATCGTCGACATGATCGCCATGTAAGTCGATGCCGAACACAAGACCAGGGACGCCATCCTATCTTCGCGTATAACAGAGCCGTCCAGAATACAAACAGAGCGACCTTATTCAAGATTGTGTACGGTAGGGAGCCCACGACGACGTTCGACGCTATGTCGCCGCACGTAACCGACGAGGAGAGAGTGGACGTCACCTCCTACCTTGAGCGTGCAGAGGAAGCCCGACAACTTGCCCGGCTGCGCATAAAGACCAGCAACAGACTCAGCAAGAAGTAAGACTAACCGGCCAAGAAGACGCACACAGGAAAAATCGACACAGAAAGAAAGAGGCTGGTTCTTTCGACAAATACTTCAAAAGGCAGGCTTCCCGTGCTCTGTTGTGTCTGCTGTAGCAGAGACCCTGTTACAAAAAATGAAAGGCAAGAAAAGCTCCACCGCTAAGCCTCGAAAAGGGAGACCACAGGTGGTCCCTTATACGCACCGTGTCGCCCACAGCCTGAAAAAGGTTGCAGCCAGGTATGATGTGCCTGTCGTATTCTCAGCCCCGAGAAAGCTGAGCGGTTTGTGTGCACGCATCGGACGGAAAAAGAAGCCCCAGTGCGAAAAGAGGCACGGCCAACCCTTTGTGGAATGTGCGGTCGGTGTGGTGTATGAAGTACCACTGACCTGCGGCAAGGTCTATATAGGCCAGACGGGTCGTTGTATTAACGACAGAGCACTGGAGCACTCGAATTCCCTAAGGAATGGAACCGGGTCTAATTTGCCCCTTCACTGTAAAGAGTGCAGATGTGAGCCGGTGCTTGACGGCATTAAGATTCTCGGCAGAAGTCGCGACAAAATAGCGAGTGAAGTTCTTGAAGCATTTATGATAACACAGAAAGGAGATGCATGCTGTAGTGATTGTTCTGTTGCCTTACGAAGTAAGGAAAACAGGTTCATTCAATCTGTTTTGTAATCACCTGTTTGTAATCATGTGGATGTTTGTATTGTGTATGACTTTAGTTCCTTCTGACGCAGCTTTGCATAGATAGTGTTGTTTTATAGTTTTATATGTACGTTGTGATTACTGGGTAAGCGTAGGTATGATAAAGGAGTTACGATGAAAGTGAATTGTGGTTCCACGACGGAAGGATGTGATGGCGATTGTGGAAAGGTCATGTGACTGAGCGCCTCTATATATTTGAGCCCCGTTCTTGCTAATAAATCAGTTGGTAGTCCAGCCTCTTTCTTTCTGTGTCGATTTTTCCTGTGTGCGTCTTCTTGGCCGGTTAGTCTTACTTCATGCAATGCACCAACTAGCCCAACAACGTGTTTTAAAGACTCAGCAACAGACCAGCAAGAGCAACAACTTGCGATGCAAAGTACATACCGGGAGACCGAATGTGGGTTTGGACGCCGATACGCCGCTGCGGACTGAGTGAAAACTCTTGTGGCGGTACTTCGGCTGATAGAGATTCATTCGACGCATCAGACATCTTGATCACGAGGTAATCCTTGACGGCACGACCACATCTCAACGGCTCCGGGCGCGCCCAGAAGTCGTCCTTATTACGCGCGATAAACTTACTTTATTATCCACTATTTTGTTTACCTTTGTGTGTATTTTTGTAAGCATCGGGTTGATGCATCTTAAAGGGGGAGTAATGACGCAAACTATTCAAATCTGTATTTGTTCTTTTTTTCGACAGCCGCCGGCATGCGGCCTTATCGCACGGGGATCAGTCCTTTATTCTTTGTTTGTTCATGCTCGTTGTCGCGAAATGCAGCTTTATTAGATCATTTGTCGCACAAGATGGGCAGAGACATGTCTCGAAGATTCCGGCCACTCGCATGCATTTCTGCAATTTTTTAGGTTGTGCTAGTCTCCGTTTCCGACTTTATGTCGTTGTTTCTTTGAAGCCTTTAAATTGAGGGTTGACTGCTGCGACGGGAATTCGTAGTTCGAGGACAAGAGAGCACGCTCGTTACTATCGCCGCTGCCAAGTTGCTTAGTCCTTTTTCGGGTGCAAGTCAGCCCAGTACAGAGTTTTCAGTCGAATTACGCCTGTGTTCTTTTATTTGGTGCCTATTGCCTTGTCACTACCACGTTACAATATATGGGCATGCGCTATAGAGCCATAAGCTTAAAGGTGGAGCTCAAGCGTCCCTGTATTCGGCCACAGGCGTAGCCAGGCAAAAGAAGCTTCTGCTTCCATCCAGGTTTAACCAGAGCTAAATCAGAGCTAATGTTTATTCACCTGGAGGTCAGTGTCACTCCTCATCATGTATACTTGAACGAGACAATTTATGACTCGTTTATGCGGCATCTTTGCTAACAGGGGCTCTTGACTGCTGTGTTGATGCAATGACCGTGCCCTTCATTGAAGTCGGTTTTCTCTTCACAACGTGTTGAACAACGTTGTGACTCTCTACATCAACTCCTACTTAGTTTTTTTGCAGTTATTTTACCCTCACTCTTGCAAGTCCTGCTCACAAATCATTCCGGGGTATACTAACATACGTGCGCTATTTTTTCTGCAACCGTTTTTTCTGTTGCTGAAAAGTAAGCTCGTTTTTTTTATTTTTCATGCAGCACCTATCAGGAATAACTGTGCTTCAGTAGCCGTTTCTACGCCTTTCCCAGTTTTATCTGTGTTTTGCGTGTATTCGCCTATGGTCTAAACCCGAAGTAGTGGTGGACGTCTTTTCTATCGATATGGTTTCATTTGTTTTCTATTTTTGCGTCTATGTTTATTTTTGTTTTTGCCCTGCCTACACTCCATGGAAAGCAGTATGTAAGTCCAGGTATCGCATGAATGTAAAACTGCATACCCGCTTTACTGCAGTGCGGTTCAATAGGAATTCTTGAACAGCAGCTTTTGACTATTTTCATTTTGCTTCTCTTACGGTAGCAACCACAGGCGAAAAGGATTTCTTTCAGGCGTCTTAATTTCTCAAAGCTCACGTTAATAACATGTGTAGCCTAGTCTCCTACCTGCACTGTCACATGGACTACGTGTGATGACGGATAGAGTAACTGCCTGCAGCCCTCAAGACAGTGCACGTGCCCTTGAAGGCATGGGTGAACTCTCAATAACATTTTACATCGGTTTACGTCTCTATCTGCGCTTGATTGATGCTATGCGGGAACAGAGAAATACCCGTGAAGACGTGCACTTCTGTCCAGGCATTAAAAAGGCGAAGTAATTCGAACTGTAAGCGTGTAAAGAGCATCGCTGCTGATCCCTAAGCAGGATGTGAGTGGTCGACAAAACTTGCAGCTGTGGCTTTGGCACGCGTCAGTGTGTTTTGGAAGCAAATGAATGTCTATGCACGAACAAAACAACACCTGAACAAAACAAAATAGTTCTTAGATCCTTGCTAGATTTGTCAGAGAATTCTGCCGCCCCGAAAAGTGTTGACGACTGTCTTGTTCTGTTTTAAGCGGTACAGGAAAATGTCAGATTAGAGGCAGAGAACGTTCTTCCACCCGCCTTCCGCACATATAGTAGTAGTGGTGTGCAACTTTATCATTTGCTGCTCATGCGTGCGTGATGCTGGGTCATTTCAGGATGGCGCTCGAAGGCGCTTTAAATTTTCTCGTTAGGGCGGACTACAACAACATGCAGGCTTCAGCGGCCAGCGCTGCTAAGCAAGTTAGATGTTCGCTGTCCATTTTGCTCCGTTTATTGCTACGCAAATTTTTCGGCTTCGTGTGGAGGCAGTTCTTGGCGTGGAGAGCGCGCTTCCTGGACAGGTGTGTAGCTGAGGCTGGCGCATGTGAAAAGCACAACGGACATCGTCTTCAGCAGAATGAGGAGGGTAGACATTTTGCGACTCAGTGACGCGTTGCTGTAGAGCACGCAGTTCCCGGAATCGTTCGGGAGCCCGTCGAACACAGATGACCAGATCTCGCACGCCATGTCTACAGTCTTGCCGAAGATCAGAGGCGCTGGTATGGTTCCTGAGTCGATTGGAAACAAAGGGCGGTTACAGTCCTTCGCATTTTGGCATCGCAAGACACTAACAAGTTCTGCATAAAGAAAGTAACAAAATTCCTATAAAGAAAGGTGTTAGGCAAGGCACACGATCACCCAAGCTCGCTTAGAAGTATTCAGAGACTTGGAGTGGGAGCGCTTCGGGATAAGGGTCGATGGAGAATACCTCAGCAATCTGCAACTTCCTGATGACATTGCCTTGCCAAGTAACTAAGGGGATGCACAAGAATGCTAAGTTGGGCGAGTTGGTGCATTCGCATTTTAGGAAAACGTAGCGCAAATAAGACAAGGACAAAAA
>JAJIZL010046513.1:0-10886 GCA_023969395.1 Amblyomma maculatum | reverse complement strand
TCATGCAAAAACATTTAGCCTTTTGAGCCGCCGTGCCAGGCACGAAAGTCTCTGATCACAGATGACCCGCATATTTGGGTGCTGTTTACAGACTCTCAGGACAATTAAGTTTATCGTAGGGTGTTCCTAAATATCCATTTGCGAATTTACATATTTGCCGTACAATGTTTGATAACCACTTTGTTACGCGTTCGTTACTTTCCGAATTGCTGTAATATATTAATTTGTGCCTCTGTTATCACACAAACTCATTAGCATATTGTGGCAAGCTACTACTTTTTGAGAAAGACCACCCGACATAAATATAAAATGCGTTATAAACAAGCGGTGCGTAGGCTATGAGAAGCATGTCGGATTCTGGTCCGAAGGGGGGGGGGGGTCATTTGTCAGCTCAGCCTTCCAACTCCAAGGAGGAGCCTGCGTTGGCATCGCCTGCCAACACGGCCATGTTATGCGTTCTTATGACGTCGCAAAACAGTCGACGAATCAGGGCCAGTACATATATCACCTGTCCATTACCTACATCCCGCCAGAGCTAGGCCGTGCATATGTCACCTGTACATTCTTTATACATCTTGACAGAGCCAGGCCGTTCCGTTTCGGTCACACTGCCAACGCTGAATTCTGTGGATATGGTGGGCTGGAAAGCTGTCGCCTTCGAACACTTACTTGGGAGGCCCCCGGCGGGAAAGGAAGCAGGCGAGAGCAGAGGGATGAATGACTGGTATACTGGGTGCACTTAAAATGCAAGGACTACCAGAATCACAGAAAAATAAACATAGCTGCATTTTCAAATGATCTTTAACAAACCCGATATGAAAGGAAGCAAAAATGAAACAAGACGCAACGAAGTGGCCGCTCTGCCGGTGGCACGGCTCGAAGAATTCCACCTGAATGCGAGGGTTTGAAAGAGACCAGATATCTGTGATGTACAATGCACACACTACGTTACGTCTTTATTTCACACGAAAGAAATGCACTGTTTATAAATCTAAACGCTTGTGAAAGTAGCAGCGGAGGCCAACTCTGCGGCCGCGATTGTGACTGGATACTTCGACGCTCCCCCTTGTCTTTCTTTGCCGAGCTGGGTGTAGCGGCCTCTGTGTTCTTTTTTGCCTCACACTTTTCCACGGGCTTCAAACTTGCGTTGTTTTTTGAGGGGAGACTTGATATACAGTGTTTGTCCGAAAATCTGAAGCCTCTCCCGTCCCCCGTCCGCTAGCCATGACTGCGCCATTGGCTTCTTGGCGCTAAAAGTAGGCCATTGTGACGTGGGAGAGCCCTATGTCTTGAGAAAGAAAATAGTGGCGCAGGAGTTGGATGTCTTTGGTTTCAAAGCTTCGCGTTACGTTTTTTTTTTGTGCGGGAAGCCTACACAAATAGTATGACCAGGTGGAACCAAATGAAAGAAGTGAAAACCTCGATAGTAAAAAATATTAAAGGCGAGAAAATGGTAATAAATACCGTAATTTACAACGATGTCAACGGCTAATAATGTAGCCCGCAGTCAACTAAAAAAAAAAGACCCGTATGCGATGCAGCAAGAAACGAAAGTACACACAATGTAATAGGTACACACAATGAGAATGTAATTGCTTTCTGTTCATGCCCTCTCTCTATTCCTATTTGCTAAGTTTTGTTGGCAGGGTTTTGGCTAGATACTGGCATTTATAAAGCGTATAGAAGCTACGAAGCACTCTCTCCAGGAATCAGTATTTCTTGTTTTCACGGCAATATTTCATCGGCATAAAGATGCAAAAGGCGTTAAAAGATTTATAACTTCATTGTAGGAAAAATAAATTGATTGTAATAACGAAAGTCACGCAGCTTGTCGACCCTTACTATATTAAATGACTCAAATGCATCTTTTGTAGTGTCCATGAGTTCAATGTTTGGCAATGTAGCGATGATTTAGTTTTAACTGGTACAAAAATATTATTTAATTTAGTCTTGGCAGTTGTATACCAAGAAAGACTGGAGTATCTGGCATTCGAATAAAATGGAGAGTGATGTACGCCAAGTTTCATCTTTCTTGGAATTATTTTACGACAGTGCATTGTAGCCCCTATAATAGAACAAAACGTTTTGCGAAAATAACGAACGTCAGTGTACGAAGTTAGATGTGAGGAATGCATACTTAACATCTTTGGTGTCAACAACCTGTATTTTTTGGCACTCGAATATTACAGTGTGGCCAACTTTACGACGGTCAATCCTCTGTATTTCTTCACACTAATATATTTAGTGTGACTGAGCTCAAGCAATTTGCTTACGCGCGAAGTATAATAGGTTTTGTTTAATGAGAATCATTGTAGGTGATTTCATTTGGATCACTTAGATATCCATGACAGAACATCATTAAGTTTGATCATTAAGTTATCGAAAATTGGGCCGGAAATAACACCGCTATCAACGGAGTGCAATACAAATTTTACGGTATTATTCACATTTACCAAGTCATCAACATCTATTATAAATAATATGTCAGATAAAACTCTTCCGTGTGGAACGCCATGCTTTATTTGTGAGGATGAGCTGCAGTTTTTAACCAAAACTACCTGTTGCTGAGGTAGGAGCTCAGCAAGACTGGTCAAGTACCGAAAATTTGGTAACCTCGAATTTTGGCTATTTTATGGTTCACTTTGTCGGAAGCCTTGATGAAGTCTACAAAAACATAAAGCGAGAACAAGTTGATTCCAGCGTTGCATAAGTTATCTTCTTTTAGCGTTAGTAAGGCATTTTCTGCCGATCTACCTTCCTGAAACCGAACTATACATTAGTTGCGATGGTTTCCTTGCCAAAAGAGTTGTTATACGAAAGAAAATGTTTTTTTTTCGAAGTAGTTAGAAGAAACAAGAACTGAACATGTACCATAGCACATTTCATTGCTTTCTACAAAAATGCGCAAATTACGAAATGCCGAACTCCTGGTTTTGAAGAACAGCGTCAGACCGCCAAGCAGGCGCCTCGTGTGTTGCGTGTTGAAGTGTAATGAACAGCGAAGAAGGGTATCAATCAAATAATCAAAGATCGAGCAAAATAGGTCAACTAATCAATGGTCTGGAAAAGGGTAACCAATTTCTCTGCGATTCTATCGAGCAATTAAAAAAATTTGGAGGACGCTTAAGCTTCGCCTTCAAGAGTGGAACGCGATAGCGTTATTACATCGCAGGGGACGCTTTCCCAGCAGAAGCGCTACGGCGCAGCGATCACGTCAGAGGCGTCCGGCATCAGACGCTGTACCTAGCAATCGCGCTGTGAGCGGAAAGAGGAGCCGTGTCGCCTAAACACCACTGTTCGAGTGACGCCCGCTGGATGTTGGAAGGGGAGAGAGCGAGAAAACTTATTAAACACAAGGGTATTGGGGCATCCTCGCACCGGTACCCGCGCGGCCCGAAGGGGAGAAGCGGGTGAGCGAAGATAGTGATCTAAAGAAAGGAAAGACGCTTGATTCTACAACCCATGAGGGTGCACGGCGAAACGTCAGGGGCGAGTGGCGCGCCACGTGTCGGGGCAGCGCCGCACATTGCGAGGAGGGGTTCTTCTGTGTTCGCCGCAAGATGGCTCTGCATGTGCGCAGAGCGCAGAAGAAATGTAGCGGAAACGTACTTCGCTACTCGTGTAACTGCGACTTCTGTAAGTAACATGCTCATAATTACCGATGCACACCGCAGTATAACGTTCTACGGCACGTTTCTAAGGCAACACCGCATTCACTAGAAGCGCTTTTGTACCGCTTTCAAGCATCGAACTCGTGGCTGAGTGGTAGCGTCTCCGTCTCACACTCCGGAGACCCTGGTTCGATTCCCACCCAGTCCATCTTGGAAGTTGCTTTTTATTTATGAAGTGCATGCCGGGATTTATCGCTCACGGCCAGCGGCGCCGACGACACCGGCTTTTCTGCGACACGAGCTCCTTAACGCTACCGCGTTAATATCTGAGAAAAGAGAGGGTGGTACTCCCAGCCAAGCAAGTAGCGCTTATCAGCGAGGAAATTAGAAAAATTCTGACACATGCTGCCTAATTCACACCCGTCTTCAGCACATGTGCAGAGGAGTAATATCTGCAGCAGAGGAGAAAACTTCGGGATATATTACTGTCCATCATGGTTCACCAACTCGCCCAATCAGCCGTTCTTCGAACAGACAGAGCTGTGACCCCTAACCCGCGGTGCGAGTTGGGGAAGGACACACATGAAGGTGAGAGATGTTTCTGTCACGGCCACTCGATCCTACTCACCTGGTGTGGCTTCGCGCTTCGCGGTCCGTTGCATGTGTATACCCACATACTGTGAGCGTATTGCCAACGATTAGTTAAGACTTTTTCGTGCATCGCCGAACCTTTGACGTAGCTTACAAAGGCAGACGCCCCATTTGAATGGAAAGCATCTCAAGTGGAAGCATTCGAATAACATAAGCGGTGCCTACAGTCTTCTCCTATCCTCGGCCATTTTGATGAAAACGCCCAGTTTGAAATTCGTGCTGATGAAACCAGCGGGGGCTTAGACGCCGCCCTTGTTCAGAGGAATGTCGGAGTGGAAAAGTTATTGCTTACGCCAGCAGGGCCCTCTCAAAAGTCGAGGCCAACTACTCGATGACAAAATATGATTCACGTGGAAGGTCCGTCCGTACCTTTACGGCCGACCATTAAAGGTACGTAGTAAGGGTTTAACCCGCGCTCTGCTTGCTCGCTGATTTGAAAGACCTCTCCAGCCACCTTGCTCGATGGCTTACGTCTTCAAGAATTCGACATCAAAGTTGTCTACAAGTCTGGCCCCAATAATTCTCACGCAGACTGCTTGTCACGAGCCCCGTTGACGAAGACGCATTCTTGGGACCAGTAAGCGCCAGCAGTTTCGCGCAGCAGCAGCGCTGAGACCCTGAGTTGAAAGACCGCTTTTGTTCCCGCTGTGTTCAGACTTGTCCCGCTCTGTTAAGATTTGTCATCGTTCGCCTTAAACAATGACGTCCTCGTGAAAACGAACTTCGCGCCCAAAAGGACCGCCCATATTCTTGTTGCAAACAAGAGCCCCAGAAGGAAAATTCTGCAGGTTTTGCACGATGAGCCGACAGCAGGCCATCAGAAGCGTTTTGTTCTCTTAAAAAAACCACTATATCCGTGGATAAATCTGACACTTGAATCTTAACCCCTCATTTCTCCTGATGCCTCACCAATTTGAAGTCGTTGTCCATGTCTGCCGTATCGGCCACCAACTAATCACAGTTCACGGTCTCTGATTCGTCCCCACTCGCTGGACTTGTAGTCGACCCCGACTTGCAGTCGTCTCCGACTGCTGCACTAATCGTGAAGTTATCCACGCTGGCGTCCTTCGGTTGGCGCTGTCTTTTTAGATATGCTGCCGCCGAAACAGCTGTCTACCCTTCGCATATGAATAGTATCACTTTAAAGATGCAGCCATCTGCGAAGAATATAAATATAGGTAAACAAATAGAGCTCAGTTGAGGATGATGATGATGTCCTCTGTCAAGATGACGCATACTCAGGACGGGGGATTGACCAGGATATATTGCAGATACCCTATGTCGACAAAGAGTGGATCATTTTGATAATTATGAGTGTTAAACTAGATTTTCAAAACAAAAATTAAAAGGAAAGAAAAAGCAATCAAGTCTCACCTAGATAGCATGGGAATCTGCCTGATGAAGTTACATAGTCATGAATAGAATCGCGCACTAGTTTCAAGACATATCCCGTGACGCTTGCGCCGAAGGAGAGGAGAACCGGAATGGTTAGAGAAAGCCCTGATCTAGTAAGGTTTGTCTCTAAATTAATTTTATGGAAAGAAGCAAATCTTCGGCACAAGAAGAAAAACGGTATATGGATTCAATTTCTCCGCAGTGTGCCATCCATTTAGAGGAGAACAACAACAACTGACAAAGGTTGGTCAAGGATAGACCCGAACGTCATAAACACAGATTTAGTTACGGTATTATGCAGCGCAAGAGAGCCATGGACACCTCACATTGCCTTGGACTACATATGCGCACACGCCAAGACCATTTCAGGTGTTGGTAGTCCGCTGCAGCAAGGAAAGGCTCATGACTCCGGTAATGGAGACGTTGTAAACGTTGAAAGCGTGCTCTATGTGACGGTATTTGGGACGTACGGGGCAATAGGTCCACCAAGGGCAGCCTGCAAAAATCTGCCCTGTCATAAAATGCAATGCCAAAGTGGCCAGGGACCCAGTGTAAGCGTATTTCTGTAATATGAGGCGGAATAAAAAAATAAAGCGAATGACAAAGCAGAGTATTTCTCAAACTTTGGGGCGCTGTCAAGACGGAAAGACTGTCAGAAAGCAAAATAATTTTTGAGATATTACAAGTAATCTTTATTAAGGTCAACTCAATGGCCAGAAACTCATCACCAAAAATGAGCGTATAGTCAGGGACCCGAAATGAATAACTGCAGTCAAGAGCCCGGGAGTATATGCCAATAGCTGTTTTTTCATTCTGCTAGGAGTCATCTGTAAAAATGCGATATGGCTCTGAAAATTTTCTAGATACTGCTCCATAATGCCATTTAATACATTGGCAGAGAAATTCTTAGTATTTTCTGGAATGGTGTCATCAAATGAGAATGCAGTAGCAGGCTGGCGGTGGTTACTTGTACTAAATAACTGAGTCATACGGAAAGTTTCGACAGCAGAGAATTAGTAAACACCACGGAGGGAGCCTATACCCAGGCCAAATATTATAAAGAAGTGTGATGGGTTCGAAGTAAATATGGGGTTAGGCAATCTGGGGACAGGGTCCAAAGACCTTAAAAACGTTCGCACAGTGATAAGCTGGAACTGCGAATTCAGATTAGGTGTCCGAGCTTCCAAATACAGCACAGCTATAGCCACCGATTTGGGCAGACCTAAAGCAGAGCTCGTCGCTCTAAAACAAAACAGGGGTTGAAGCTTGCACGTACCAGGGGACAGCAGATCAAACGTCTTAATTTTCAACAAATCTTCGTTTTCACTGCAGGCTGCTCACATCTTTTCAATGTAGGACTGACGAAATAAACGTGTGGGCTACCCATAGCAGTCAATACAGGCCAGATATCTGGGGAGCTCCCAGGAGTATTTCGCTATATTGGTCCCAAATGGGACTAATTGGGGCGTTTCTAGCAGAGAACTGCAGGCCGACAGGGGCACGCGTTGCGAATCCCACACTGACTTCCCCAGGGCTCATTTCGTTCCCCACACTGGACTAAAAGGGGAGAAATACACACTTCAGAACCCGCTTTATGCTATATGTCGGTATGTTACAGTCATTGTAAATGAAATGGAAGTGGCCATGGCCTGTATACACTAGGGACAGCGTAGTGCTTTGTTAGGGGCCGCCGATGTTTTTAAGCTCCTACTCTAAAAAACGTAAGCAAACGGTCTCACCTGCTGTAAGGTACAGTCACGAGTAAAGCGATTCGCGCAATGCCGATATACATATGTGGCGAAATTGCACCGCGTGGCTTGCACGGATCCGTTCTTTGCGAACACGCCCGACACTATTATCAGCGCAGTCGTAACCGTATATAGCATCGAGCTTTGTTATTTGCTGCTAAACAAGCGCTTCACTAATTCTTATCATTTTTTATCTCGCGACTGTACATCTTTTTATAGGCCCTCCATAAAGTCATCCCATTCTGCTTAGCGGACCAAAATGGTTTACCGGGTTGCGAGATTCACCAAACAAAAGCTTACCTGGTGCAACCTTTACCGAAACTCACTAAAATTGGATCACCATATAAGTGCATTAATTGCAGTGAAATTATAGTGTTTTTGGCAAAGTTTTGTCTCCTTCATTCTCTTATATTCCTCCTTCGTATAACTTGCCGCCATCCCTACGCGGCTGTGTATGCATTTCAATTTGGCTGTAAATGCAGTGTATGCATTAATCTACATCTCTCCTAGGTTGAAATGCGAATTTAGGGCGTAAAAGTAGATGAAGAAGTGGTTGTAAGAAATGGAACCTCCTCCTGAATAAATATGCATGATTCCTCTTTTGTCACCAATGTTTTGCGTCACGTGTTTTTACTGACGCAACAAACGAGGAGGTTGTCGATATCTTGTTTATTATGAGCGCTGCCTAAATTGGTCAAGAGCGACGCACATGTTGTCTTCCTGTCTACGGCAGAAACCTTCCGGGCATACACATAACACCGCTGTATCCTTGTGGCAGACATGTCAGCTGCCACTTTGGTTGTCGCAATTCACTTCGCCACAATCGCTGCTGCTCACGGTCCTACTCACTTCTCCTTTGTTTGGGTCGCATGGGGGCGGGTGCGCTGCAACAAAAGGGAAACGAATGCAGTGGGCACAAGTTGCACGTATAGAAAACACCCGAAAGAGGAGCTTTCGCTGGTGGGTCAGGAAAGAGGGCTGGCCAAAGCCAATAGGCTCCTGGAATGAGAGGCCACCCAACTAATCTTGACTTATTCTTACTGGTAATGATTTACACACGTACACTCGCGCGTATGAGCACTCATATGTATTGTAAGCCATCATGATCACCCTCCGGACTATATCCACTGCAAGGTGAAGCCCTCTTCCGTATTCTTCCAATTAACCCGGCCCTGACTAGGTGCATCCACAGGTACCCTGCGAACTTTTAACCTCATCCGCCCACCTGACTTTCTGCCATCCCTGCTGCGCTTTTCTTTCCTTTTTCAGGATCTGTTTTCCATTACCGGTTATCCTCTCTTCGCATTACGTGCCCTGCCCATGCCCATTTCTTCTTGATTTCCACTAGAATGTCAATTACTTGAGTTATTTCTCTGACCTACTCTACACGCTTCCTATATGTTAACGGTATACACTTACTGTTTCCCGTTCTATAGCTCTCTGCGTTGTCCTCAACTTAAGTACCCTTTTCGTTAGCCGCCGCGTTTCGGCCCCATAGGTGAGTATAGTTAAGAGTACAGTTAAGAGTCTGTTGTACACTTTCCTCTTGAGCGATACCGGTAATCTGCTAGTCATAATCTTCGAATGCTTACAAAACGCGCTCCATCCCAATGTTATTTTCCTAGTTATTTCCTTTTCATGGCTTGGATCTGCGGTTACTACCTGTCCTAAGTAGACAAAGTTGGACGAACTAGAAAACGTATTCAGACGTGCTCGGCTGATGGCTTTCCTGGGACCGAGGAAAGCACACGCATGCAAGATGACATAGACCAACAAATTACAATTCTGGAAGCACAAATTGAAAAATTGCGTCAGAGGAAAGCACGCATAACAGAGTGCCGCAAGGAAATATCAGTTAACCAGATCGAGATACCTGCATACGGCACATCGGCAAGTTAAACGAGCTTGACTGTAGGTCAGTTGGTGCGACGTCGAAAAATTAAAACTGCGGAAAATTGCCTCCCTTCATTCGTTTCGCTGTTTTAATTTTACGATGTCACACGAGCAAGGTTAGCAAATTCGGCAAACAGAAAACCTACCGCTGACAGTTCAGTGTTGGAGGCGTTGCTAGAAATCCTTCCGAAACAAACATAACTAATTATTCAAAGCAGCATCCACAGTAGCATCCACAGTTGACGGCTCTCGAATAAAGCCGAGGAAGTTAGAACTAAAGTCTTGTAGGAGAAGAGACACTCCTGGGCGTTCGTACTGCAAGAACATAATCGGTTGTCAGGTGGACTAGTAACCAATATATACTAGTTACCAATATCCGTCCATTCCTCATAAATGAGTTAGAGTAGCGACGGAAACATCAGGAAGTGTTGCTATATATGTAAAAACCAATATTCTGCAGACGCCGATTAACGTCGCTTAGTGGTGCAATTCAGCAGGAATCATTGCTGTACTCGCGGGCCCAAATAAAACTTCACTCATACTAGTGTTAGTTTACGCATGACGAAGAAACAAATTAACCAATCTCGGATGGCTAACCATTTCCTTTTAATGTACTCACGAACACCCGTACTAATAGGCTGAGATATTAACGCACCACACAGGGCTCGGCAATATGTCTATGATTCAAAACGAGAACAAATTCACATCGTTGTAGCAGAAATGAAGTTTGCCCTGCACAATTACCAGTCATGGACAGTATCGAAGATACATGTATTTTCGATACTATATTTAAATAAATTTTGTGTATCGGTATCAGGTATCGAGTGCTGAAAATGAAAGTATCGGAGTATCGGTATCGAAAATACATTTTTGGTGTATCTTGTATTGTAACGATACTCGATACTCTGCAAAATATTGAAGCCGCTGTGTGCCAGACATCTGGTCGACGGCGCTCGCTGAGGAGCTAGTACAAGCCGGGAGGCATCTTTGCTTGCAGTGCATCCTAATTTCCCTCCTGCTCGAAGCTTCCTTCAAACAACCCGTCTCCTTATCCTCCATCTATTCATTTCCCTTTCTTTAAAACTGAAGGAGCCAATGGCAAGTAGATGCTCATGCGGTTGTTTACTTGTAAGCACCGAGTGCGTACCACGAAGACGCTAAACAGTTAACAGATACGCAGAAACAAAGAACAAAATCGACACTGAAACACCAAAGAAGACAAACAGGGAGTAGGGACCACGCGCACTTCATCCCTAGCAGCTCTCCCACATTTTGCAATCCTCCTCCTTGTCTGTCTCTGAGGCATGTGATTCTTGTCAAGCAGCATGCTCAGTGTGCTGACGAACGAAGTAACTTATGAACGACCATAGCTCTCCAGACCCTTGAGCTTCGCATGTCGGCGTTGTTTGGCGGCAAGAAAATGAGCGTCTAAGCCCTCAGTCGGCCACGATGCAGTCGGCTAACCGCCGTTCTTGTAGTTTACAGCGTTTGATTCGAAACAAACACCTTCCTTTGTAACTGCGCCGGGGAAAGGCCTAAATAAATAATAATAATAATAATAATAATAATAATAATAATAATAATAATA